>CM060966.1:163749357-163764357 GCA_030765045.1 Tenodera sinensis
ATCGTTTTTTGTGTGCTCCCTCCCTGGACAGGCTCTAATCGTCCCTAAAAATCGAATTTCTGCTGACTATATTATTTTTATCTCTGTTTACTTTCTCTACTGGTAAGTAGGGGAAGTATTGTATTCCACCCAAAAATTCGATGTCGAGATTTCACCGGAAATATATGTTTTGAGGCCCACTGAATCCAAAAAAAGCATTTTTAGAAAAAGGTCCGTGTGTGTGTCTGTCAATCTGTGGACAGCATAACTCAAAAACGAAAAGTCGGTTGAAAACCAAAGTTGGTATTTAAGTTAAATATCTTTCCAGGATGTGACACGAAGATTTTGAAGAAAATGGCCCCACCCTAAACTACCCTTTACATGGAAATTTTTTCGAAAATTTTGATTTTCTTGAAAATGGCTCTAACGATTTTGATTAAAATATCATATGTTTGAGATATTTTGATGACAAATGAAATGTATATCTTGAATTTTCTGGCTATAGCCCCTGTAGTCGTATTTACTCTGGACGACTTTTGCATAACTGGTAAACCGTTAGAGATAGACCAAATTATACTATACAAAAAATGTAGATCTTGCTGAAATACACAATTTATGTCTCAATAAATTTTCTTGTAGGGTGAACCATTTCAGAGATATTCCTTGTTATGTGTGTGAGTTTCGGAAAACAGAACTTTAGCGAAATGCAACGTTATTCATTTTTTTATATGTTAATCGTGCAAAGAGAACGGAATCTCAAAGGCCAAAAAGATTTGACTATCGCACAAAGTCTTCTGTATTCTAATATTCCCTTATAGCTACAAGGAAATAAGCAATAAGATAATTTGTACAAATGTTTATCTTAACTAACACGAAGAAGATATAGGAATAAGAATTTGTAAGAATGGTTAGTACAAGAGTAGAGAAAGTGATGTGAGTGCAACACATCAGATTTTTTAATCAGGGAGTCTCAAATGGTGTGTTTTCGATGAAATCTCGATATTGAATTTTTGGTTGGAGTACAATATTTCCCTTACGTAATAGAGAAAGCAAAAACAATGAAAACGCTGATGCGTATCAACATCTTTTCTGACTCGACACTATTAATAAAGCATGCTGCTTGACTTTCAGGAAAATCTACAAAACACAAACAATTTACATGCAAAAATCTTGGCCATTTTTACCATCTCTCCACTTACAGTGTGAGCATGGTATTCCATCCAAATATTTGATACCGAAATTTTAGCAGAATGCGCGTTTTGAGGCCCACTGTATGACCAACGCTCGGTGGGTCCCTGAATCCAAAAATATATTTTTAGAAAAACATCCGTGTATGTGTGTTTGAACAGCAACGAAAGGTTGGAGAAGTACCAAACTTGGCATTTGATTCACACACACACACACACACACACACACACACACACACACACACATACACACATTTTTTCCTAACTCCGGTATCGAATGTTTGGGCAGAATGCAATACTTCCTCTGCTGGTATATCTACAATAAGCTGTAGAGAAAGTAATCTCAATCTTGGATTGGCAGAGAAAAATCTGATGTGTTGCACTCACATGACTTTCTCTACTCTTGTACTAACCATTCTTACAAACTCTTATTCCTATATCTTCTTCGTGTTAGTTAAGATAAACATTTGTACAAATTATCTTATTGCTTATTTCCTTGTAGGTACAAGGGAAATATGGGAATACAGTAGGCTTTGAGCGATAGTCAAAACTTTTAAAGCTTTCAAATTCCGTTCTCTTTGCACGGAAAACACATAAAAATGAATAACGATGTTCCATTAGATAAAAAGTGTAAGTTCTCCAAAACTCACAAATAAGGCATATCTCCGAAATGGTTAATTCTTTAAAAAAAATTTTGCAAATAAATTGTGTATTTTAGCAAGATCTACATTTTTTTGTATAGTAAGATTTGGTCTATCTCTTAAGGTTTACCAGTTATGCCAAAGTCGTCCAGAGTAAATAGAACTACGTAGGCTATAGCCAGAAAATTCAAGATATACATTTTGTCATAAAAATATCTCAAACATATGGCATTTTAATTAAAATCATTAGAGCCATTTTTGAGAAAATAAAAAATTTCGAAAATTTTTTCATGTAAATGGTAGTATAGGGTGGGGGAATTTTATTCAAAATATTCGTGCCGCATTCTTGAAAGATATTAAACTTAAATAAAAACTTTGGTATTTAACTGACGTTTCGTTTTTTAGTTATACTGTTCAGACG
Source organism: Tenodera sinensis (assembly GCA_030765045.1). Lineage (NCBI taxonomy): Eukaryota > Metazoa > Arthropoda > Insecta > Mantodea > Mantidae > Tenodera > Tenodera sinensis. The sequence continues at coordinate 163,751,586 of CM060966.1, forward strand.
CACATACACAGTGACCTTTTTCTGAAAATGCTCCTCTTTGGATTCGGGGGGGCTCAAAACATAGTATATTTCCGGTGAAATCTCGACATCGAATTTTTGGTGGAATACAATACTTCCTCTACTTACTATACGTAGTAGAGAAAGTAAAACGAACATTTTTAGAAGACGATCTATGTGTGTGCGTGTGCGCGCGTGTTGTGTGTGTCTGTGTGCATCTGAACAGTATAACTCAGAAACGAAAAGCGGTAAAATACCAAACATAGAGAATTTGTCAAACTTTTTGATGTTCCCAACAATGGCCCTAACGATTTTGATTAAAATATTGTGTCTTTAAGATATTTATATGTTAAACTTAAATTTTCTGGGAATCTCTTCAGAAGTCCTCTTTATTTTGGATGACTTTTGCATAACTGTTAAACCTTAAAGGATAGACAAAACAGGCAATTTATGGTAATTATTATTTATTTATGCCAACAAGCTTACTGCTAGGGTATTTATCTCTGTTGTGACATTCCCTTGTGGTTAACCGGGAAAAAGTACGAATCAGCTGGGGAATTTCATGTCGTACTGGCAAGTTGGCCATGGTAGCTTAATGGTTAGAGCAGCCGCTCGATAAGCGGAAGATCTGTGGTTCAAATCCCGGCTATGGCATTGAATTTTTCAGTTTCTGATTCAACCTCTTAGGCAATTTATGTCTAATATATTTTTGTGGGGGTGAATCACTTCCTAGATATTTGTTAGTATATACGTATTTACATTTTCTAATATGTATACTTTTCCAAAATGCGAAGTCGTTAGTTTTTATCTGTTGGCCATGCAAGGAGAACGGAGTTTCAAAGCCATCACATAGCGACTAACTTTTTAAAGTTTTGATTATTGTTTAAAGCCTACTGTATTCGCTTATTCCCCTTGCAGCTACAAGAAAATTAGTAATAAGATAACTTTTTTAATGTTTATCTCCATTAGTGCAAGTAGGTACAGCAATACGCGTTTGTAATAATAATTTGTACACGAGTAGTGATAGTCATGTGAGTACAACACATCAGTTTTCAGTTCACATTCAGAAATAGGGAAACAAATTAACATTTTCGCTAAATTGCTAGAGAAATTCAAAGGAAATTAAGAAAGAAAAACGAAAAGTTAATACTATGGCGTCCATCTTCTTTTTCCCCCGCTGTCCGCTATATGTAGAGCACCGTGTTTTGTTTGCGTAATGATCCAGCGCGGTATTTAAATTAGCTTCCTTCCCGATCCTGATGAAAGCGAATGTTAGACAAGGTTTCTGAACGCGGTCTCGGTCAATGTAGTCACGTCTCGCCAGATGTTTTCCTTCTAACGTCGCCAACTTTAAGCCAGAAATATTCCTGCAGATATCACACTGCAAAATTAACAGTAAACATAACGTTTACTTATAATCTACGAATTGATATCATAAAGCACCTTGATGTAAATATTTATCATATGCTTGTACATTTAACAAAAATATCTGATATGTTGTGTTCTAAAAGATTTTAAACCGCACAAAGACTACTGCATTTCCATATTCTCCTTGTACATTAAGGTAATTTGTGCACAAGTTTATCTCGATTAACATGAAGAAGATAGAGGAACAATAGTTTGTGCAAGTGTAGAGAAAGTCATGTGAGTGCAACACAGATTTTGTTTCATGGAGTCTGAAAACGTGCATTTTCATGAAAACTCGATATCGAATTTTGTCTGTAATGCAAGAAGTAGAAAGACAGGCTCCTTTAAGAAGTAAGTATAAATCAACATAAGCAATATTAATCTGAAGAGAGTATGTACCCATATTTAAAAGGACCAAGTTCGCTTGGCAAGGTTACAGATTTGCCGCATCTAATTTCTCCTTGCAAAATATACCACAATCACCATGTCTGGCAACACTGGAGTGATCATTAAGCGGGAAGAGAAGCAATCAGAAACCAAAACGAGGACCACAACAAACCCATTATAGCTGAATGAAATTGCATCACGTCAAGCAAGCAGCAACACATGCTTGCAGCTCGTCACTTCCTTTAAATTACACAATGCCGATGCCTACTTTAGTTTCTGCACTGCTTCATTTGCCTATCATGCGCGTTGCTTGCAGCCATTTGCATGATGCTATCTTATGCACTATAGTTACTCTTTTGTTTGAACTCCCAGCTAATTTGTTTAGCTGTTTGACGTCACACTCATGGAGGATGCATGGAGGTGAAAGGAAAGCTTTGTAATATTTCGGGAACACCTAAAGTGTGACCTTGTGTGTCTCTCTCTGTCTATGAATTTAGTGTTTCTAAAACTGGTGTGGGCATTATCGTAATAAATGAAGAAATGAGTAAAAGGATAATCGACTGGGAAATTGTAAATTCAAGAATAGTAAGAGTAGATTTGCAATTAGAGGAAACTGTCTCACTGTATGCAGCCACAGAGGATAAAGACATATTAGAGAAGGAGATGTTCTATACAGCGCTCCAAAATACACTAGAAACTGGAAGAGAGAAACACAAGCACATAATAATCATGGGTGATTGGAACGCAAGGATTGGATGCATGGGGAAATGTGTAGGAGAGGTATTAAAGAACCAAAATGGAGACAGAATGGTGGATTTCTGTATAGATAACCAACTATTAGTAGGAAATACTTTCTTTCCTCATAAACTAATACACCAAATTACACTCACAGCGAAGGAAAGAAATATAAAAAGTATAATAGATTATAAATCTAAAGTAAGAACAAAATTAGAAACTAAAAGCTTCACTTATCTTAGTAATAATGCTAGTTCTTTGGTGCTGCGCAATATTACTAAGATAAGTGAAGCTTTTAGTTTCTAATTTTGTTGTTACTTTAGATTCTTGTTGCTTCACTGTTAATAGCTTCATTATTTCATTGAATAGTGCTGAATTAAGTACACAACATAAATGACTAATAAGAACAACTGAATTGAAAAAGCCTAGAAAACAGAGAGAAATAAAGCATACAAAAATAAAAATAGAAGAATTCAAACATGAAGAAAAAGAACAATACAATACTTTAATAAACGATAAATTATTACAAGCAGAACAGACAATAAATATACAAAATATAGAAACAGTATGGAAGGAATCTAAAAAGATAATAACTGAAACAGCAGAAGAAGTTTGTGGGGAAAAAAGCAGTAGGAATACAATAAGAGAACAAAATGGTGGAATTAAACAGTTAAAGGAAAGGTAAAAGAGAATAAAAAGGCATGGAAAAAGTTAATAAGCACAAAACAAAGAATATGGAATAAATATGTTGAAGCAAGAAATATACTACTAACTGGTAGTAATGTTCAAGATTTACAACTAGGGGTAACAGAATGGGCAAGTACACTAGAAGAGAGAGAGGAATGAAAATAAATACAAATAAAAGTAAAGTAATGAAGATTTGGAAAAACGAAGATATAAAAATAGAATGGAAACATGAAAAATTAGAACAAGTAGATACCATAAAATATTTAGGTACAATAATTTCCACTGACAACACAATAGACGATGAAATAACAGAGTAAATAAGACAAATAATATACATATATTATCAGATCTGCAACACAATCATTGGAAATAAATATCAAAATATGTGAAAATTAAAATATATTGTCACCGAGCCCGCCGCATCTGATTGCCTACACTGGGGAGGGGGGACCTAGCCAGTCGCCTGCCTGGCCTAACGACCTGCCGCCGACAACAATAGGAGCGTACGAGACAATAGCTATTACATGGCGGTGCGGTTTCTGGACCGTTCCGCCACAGGCACCCGAAGATTCTACCTCCAGAACTTTCCCTCTGTCTAAGGACCTATATAAGTCGCTACCAAGCACCGGGAAGAAGCAAAAAAAAAAAAAAAAAAAAAAGACGTATACGACGCGTTGAGGAGTCGTGCCGACTAGCAGTTCAATCTGACAGTTCTTATTTGTGATTCGGCAGTTCTGTTGCTCTGAGCTTGGACAAAAGTGATCTGAGTGTAACGTTAGCACTACGCTAACTGACTAAAAGGCAATAAAGTGTGAATAGCAGTAACTGGTGTTTTCTTCATTTGCTACAATATAAAACAGAATATTTACCCACCTTATTGTATGGATTAGAAACGTGGGTAATGTTAGACAGACAAACATAAAAGCAGAGTAACATCTGCAGAAATGAAAGATTTGAGGAAAGTGAAAGGGAAAACAAGAAAAGATAGAAATAGAATTATTAGGGGAAATTTAAAAATAGAGTAATTAGTAGAAGAGGCAGAGAAAAGAAATTTAAAATGGTAATGATCAGCGAAAGACAAAACAAGTAAATGAGGCAAGACCAGAAGGAAGAAGATGTGTAAGACCGAGAAAAGAATGGGAACAATATATTGGAGGAATAGCAGGAAAAAGAGGGACAGAAATGACTGAGCACAGAATAGAGAACAGTGATAGAAGGCCCGACGCTGGAAGGCAGAAGAAGAGAAAATGTGGCTATTGGAATTGTCTATATATTTATTGAAACTAATCAACATCTTCCCACGTTTGTAAATTGCCAAATTCAATAAAATAAAAAAGAGCACATTAATAACATTTTCAGCCATTAGAACAAAAACTGAAGACCAACAATTTCAAGACAGAGTATAATAATAGTATATTAATTACAATGGTTCAAACATTTGAGTATAGATCATAAAACAAAAGAGGCCTCTGAGCAAAATTAAGTAGTCTTTCACGCCAAATATAGAATGGGACGTTACGAACCATAGCAGTTAAAAAGTGTCCATAAATGAAGCTCAATTTCTACTTTGGTATATATCCGACATGTTGTTTTTACTTACACTGGGAGGCTGTCGAAGCTCAGTCGATCGGTAGAGCAAATATGCGACTGCAGAGGAATTAATTTACGAATACTTTGTCCTTTGTTATAGCTCCTATAGCCACAAGTTAGCCTCAGTCGTGGCTTAAACATCCTTTCCTATTCTCAGGGCGATGGTATCAGAAACGCAACTCTTTACTTTTAAATAATACTTTAATTTGCACAAACCATTAAAATTATTTTATTTTGTAACACTTTTAGATTGAAAATAACACTGATTTATATATCACTGCTTGATACTTTCGCTTTTCCACAAACTTTAGCCAGTTATATCCTCTTACTGCACAAATTCAAGATTATAAATGTTCGTCTACTCGGAAAAATATTCGTTGTTAATTTGTAACTATGGGAACAACTGAAGCACGATCTCTTGTTGCCTATGTTTCATTGCTTTTCAGTGCAGATGTTTTAGGGGGCTTATACAGGAAACGGTTTCAGCTGTTAACACACACGCGCACGCGCACGCGCACGCGCACGCGCACGCACACAAGCACGTACACGCGCACACACACGCGTACACACATCTTGTAAGAGTGTTTCTCTTGTTAAGAGATGCTCAAAACATATACTTCAGGTAAATTATAGGTAGAATATAAATACTTTCTCTATCATAGGGTAGTAGCAGAGAAATCAAAAGGAAAATTCCAATAAATACCAAACTTCGTGTTTAAGTCTAGGATGCACGACGAACTATTCTCGAAATTTCCTCCACCCCAAGCAACCCTTTAATATATAGAAAATATACTTATACATTTTATTTTCTATAAAACAGCTGTAGGAATTTTAATTCGAATGGTGCATTTTCTAGGTCTGAGTATGACCAATAAAATGTAGGTATAATTTGATATTTCATGAAATAGCCTGCGAAATCCTCTTAATTTGGATTGTATATTTTGTGCACTTCTGTGAAATATGAATTCTTAAAAACGCAATCAGGGATAATGTAGGCCAAATAATGCTTCTACTTTCTTTATGTATAGTAACGAGAAGTATTGTATTTTACTCAAAAATTCAATATCGAGAGTTCACCGAAAATATATGTCTTGGGACCTCCTGAATCCAAAAACAAAATTTTTAAGAGAAAGGTCTGTGTGTGTGTTTGTGTGTGTTTGTGAGAACAGCTTGACTCAAAAACGAAAACTCAGGACTCCCACCAACACCTACAACCAGGATAAAAAAGTGAAATGAAAAGCAGACTGAAACGGAGGGATAGTAAATTCGGAGGATGCAATCATCCTTCCCAGCATTGCCCAGCGACCCGGAGAGCCCCAGAAAAAAAAGCCCATAAGGTCAGGAAGGTCGGCCACTGGAATCGAACCCATGACTTCCCGAATGTGGGGCACAGACCCACCACATCCTGCTCAGCAACACTTACCACCACTTAAAGTATAACAGTTTTAAGTTGTTTCTCCATGTTGTGTATAAATATTACTTAATTTGAAAACACTACTAAGGCAAACATTTAACCTAATACTGCAGCATCTCCATAGCCCGTTGGGAAAGCTTAGTTACAAACTTGCACTTTTCATCCAGATCGAACTTGTGTCTACCTATGAGGTTGGGTGTGTCCAGGAAGGAAGGCGGAACGAATTATAACTGGAAATTATATCGATTCTTACTGTGCTGAACTCGTGTGTGCGTGTTGCATATCTGCATTATTACAGTGTTTTCCTTGCATGGCCTGGTTTAAGTTTCCCTAGGAAAAGTTAACTTAGCTATAAAGAAACACAACGTTTTCTTCGTGTGGGTAGACTTCACATTACTTAGGTCAATTTATTCCTCAATACTCTGTGTGTCTATATTACTTTTACTAATTCTCTTTCTATACTTTTACAAATACTTTATTTGCATGCAGTCACAAGAGGGCGTTTAATGCTTGATTCCCTACGAAATTATTCTACAAAATAGAATGGACATTTTTTCATGACAAACTGGGACACTGATATTAAATGGGGATTGGTAAGAACAGGCAGAGGGGCATCGTGTACAACTTATTTTAAAAATCTGCTGTGTTACACTCACATGACTTTCTCTACTCTTGTACTAAACATTTCTACAAACTCTTATTCCTGTATCTTCTACATCTTGGTCGAGATAAACATTTGCAGAAATTATCTATTGCGAATTTTCTTGTACGTGCAAGGGGAATTTGAGAATACAGTAGGCTTTGAGCGATAGTCAATTTTTAAATCTGGCCGCTATATGAAGGCTTTGAAATTCACTGCTTTTTGCATAGCAAGGAGATAAAAAGGTGAAACACCGTTTTTGCTTTGGAATCACACTTAGGGAATCGTGAAGCAAATCCAGTTCCATTTTGTATGGATCTTAATTCAAAGAAATTGCTAACTCTCCAAGGGAGGGGTTTTTAAAGGTTGACAAATTCACTTATCAAATGTAAGGAGATATTTTGCATGTCATCAAGAAGCTCGTTAGGACGTGGGAAGGATATGACGTTGAAGGTGACTTTGCTATAAATATATTTTTTTCCAGGAAACCTTTCACTACATCATAAGCCTTCAAAGGGTTTTTCTGTTCCTGCACTTTGAAATTTAAAGGGTTGAACGATTCAAAGAAGTCTGACAAATACGCAAGTGGTGGATATATTTATCACCCGTAAATTACAAGTTCAGTTCTTGGTTTTTGGAACTCTTCAAAAAATACTGTAACTTCAGGCTTCAGGTGAAGTGAGCGGTTCCCTTTTAAGAGCCAGCAAACTTCATTGTGGCACAGAAGAGTTCGTTGGTTACTATAACCTCAAAAAATCTAGTGTTGACAGCACCAGATTATAACGTAGTTCACTGTTTCGATTACTAACTGCAGAACAGTTTCAAGGATTTCAGACAGTTACTATGTTTCCATGGGGAACTAAAATTAGTTTGAGTTCTCGTTCCGGGTTGATTACTACATGGAAGCGTGGATTCAAATCGAACTGAATCCTTGGAGCCGATCCTCTTAGAAGTGGGATTGGATTGAACTTTTGTTGCATGGAAACACCTACTGGATTCAAATCGAATCCTCCAAAGATAACTTCCATCGTATTTGCAACACCTGCAGGCTCGTCATTTTCTTTTCTTGGCAAAAGTCACTTTTATTTTTTCTATAATCTCGGAATATAGATATTCTTCTAAAAAGCATTCACTAACCTCAAAATCGACTTAAAATATGCAGATAACATTTTTTACAGGTTTGCCAACATAATCCAAGTGACCATCATAAAAGCTTAAATTATTTATGCTTGAGCCTTGCGTATCTAAATGGGTCCCATTCCGGATTGAATTCAACATGGAAACGCAAATCGTTTTGAGAATGGGATTGGACTCAAATCGATTTCAATTCCCCATGGAAACGTAGTAACAGTCTTAGAAGTCAAAGTCTGTGAATGACACAATGAGAACCAAGGGATCTGTTTTTATACGCTTTATTTTGTAAGCTGAACAACTCCCAAGGAAGATTGTTAACTAACAAAATGTTACATTGAACAGAAAAGCATCCTCAGGTTTTGTGGTTGTCTGAAGAGATTGGAAAAACAATTATTTCCTCTATGAAGCATTTTCCGTCAATATATCTAGAATAAAACAGCAATTGAGAGTGCTTTGCTATAAGCAAAGCAAGCTTGCAAGATGCCTCAATGTTCTTCTGATTCTCAACTTGAAGACTTGTCGAAGTCGAATCAAGTTTCGTTTGTTTGAGTGAATTTTTATTTTTCTCAAGTCAGGATGATTGATAGTCAAATAGTACTCTAAACGTCCTGGTGTCATTGAATAATTACTCAGAACATTGTGATAAATAACACACTGAGGCAAATTACAATCGTTTTTCTCCGTCTATAGGCGAATTAATTATTTAGCCACGTTTAGCACTCGAAGCAAACCACTCGCTTAAACGACAGGTAGGTACACAATAACAAACGTTAATCGTCTGTTCTAAAGACTAAAGAGCAGCCAACATCCGGTGCTAGAATAATAATTGCTTATGCTTAGCAAGTTAGCTAATGAATTCAATCCTACAACTGCTTACATTATGCCCTAATTTTAACATACGGAAATTATTTATTGATGTCTCCGTATCATTTATTTATAGAATTATCAATCTTACCCTCAATAATTTCAGTATCAAACGATAAAGGACAGAGAAAGTCATGTGATGTAATTCATCGGATGTTTTTTTCCTGCGCTAAGCAAAGAGTACGGAATTTCGAGTCGTTTTTAAACATTTGACTGTCGCTACAAGAAAATTAGTAATAAAGTAATTTCTGCGAATATTTATCTCAATTAGCATGAGGTAGATAGAAGAATAAGCTTTTGGACCAATAGTTTCTTTTATCTTTTGTAGTTTCTTGATTTTGTATGACCATAGCAACCATGGTCGTGTAGATAAACTTAACATGACGTAATTGAAGGATAGGAATGTTAAATAACATTTAAAAGCTTACAACATGGAACGCAGGCCGTCAAAATGTTTATCACTAGAGGGCGATTTACATACAAACAGGATAACATTTTCTCAGAAATGTGAAATCTGCATAAAAGCTCTTGCAAGAACAGAAAGGCAGCACATCAGACTTTTTTCTTTTCTGCATTTTTCTATACATAAAATGCTCCACTTATTTGATTCTATTCTAATGAGTTTAAAGTTTTGGTGAACGTAGAAAACATTTCTGACAAAATGATGGATTAATTTTTTTTTTTTTTTTTTCAAAATTTCAATTTTAGATTGAAAATTGCTGTTATATTTTTAAAAAATTAGCTCAATGTTTGTAATAGATAGCATCATAGTTTCTAATCTGTGTAAAATATGGCATTTACTCCATTCATTTATCAAGTTTTAGAAGCTCAGAAAAATTGAGCTTCCCAGATGCAATAGTTCTGGAGAAAATGGTTCAGAAATGGAAAAAAAATGAGCGAGAGCATTAGGAGAGCGGAATTTTTTTAAGTTGCACGTCTTTTGCAGCGCGGTGTACACAAGACGATATTTTCAACATCGGACACACAGGTAGGCTGTTTCTTGAACCACCACTTGCATTTGTATTTGCTAGTTTTTTTTTTTTTTTTTTTTTTTTTTTTTTTTTTGAGTGTGCAATGAAATATTTCCGAGATATTTCTTGTTATTCGTCTGAATTCTCCAATACATATATGTACTTTAGTTAAATGGGAAGTCTTATTCATTTATATCTTGACATACAAAGAGAATGGAATTTCAAAGTCATCACATAGTGACCAGCTCTAAAAGATTTCACTATCACTTAAAGCCTACTGCATTCCCATATTCCCCTTGCTTTTACAAGAAAATTAGCAATAAGATAACTTGATCTCGATTAAGGGGAGTTAGGGGTGAGTTTAGGAAATTCTACAATTTGTATGGCAGCATTACCAAATTTTAACCACGTTACTATAGTGTTTAGATATGCAGCTGTACAACATTTGAAGTTTGTAAGTCAAATAGATTTTTAATTAAAAGCTTTTAATTGATTAAAAAGATACTCTGATTAAAAATGCTCCTTGCATAACAATTTTTATATCTTTAGCATGAAACTTGGTGATTTGATGCTTCATGCACTTGAAAGTCATAATTGCTCTGGATTTTTATTTTACACCAGTACTTTAGTATGTGGAAATTTTTTAATATGTCTATTTACAGATTTCACGTTTTTTTAACTTTCAATCGGCATTTGAATGTGAATATGTTTAATATTACTTGACTGATATCAAAACCCAGAGCAATTTTGGAGCCTTATATGAATAAGAACACATCCTGCAATTTTCAAAAGAATCCCTTAAGAACTCTGTCGCAAGGAGTTTTTCAGTGAAAACGCTGAGAAAAAAGAAACTGAGAAAAACAGCATTAAGCTTTTAAAACGTTCTAACCCCATCAGAGGTGTGTTGCAGCATCGGTTTCACTTTCTGATCTCTTATCCTCTCTTATGCTGACAATTTCTGCAATTCATGGGCTCTCCTTGTGTGTGTTTGTTTCCTGGCACTGCATTTTCTACTCTGAATACATCTTGTAGCATTGCATATTGTTCCAACTGAAATGTCTTCATTCCTAAGACTATTCAACACTTGAATTGACTTCACACACCCCATATTAAACTCCATGGCAGTTTTCAGTACTTCAAGTTCAAGTTTATTCCTAGACACACTCCTATTTTGGACAAATAGCTCCCACAACATTGTGAAGAGATAAATTCGAGTTCTGTGTCGTACCCTTGGCATAGCGTTCTAGCAGCTGGTCAGAACCAAGTCGCTGATCCGGAAGTAGAATTTTAGTTACCACTTCTGGAGACAACTTGTGATTTTGTGGATGCAGATTGAGGATAATTTACACGATTGAGTTTGTAATCCGTCGATATTCAGTCTCGGTGGGTGCGTACGCCTAACCACCAGCCATTTAATCACTATGCACTACTATTTAAAAATGGCCGCCAGATCTTTAAAAATGGCGCTGGTATCAAAATCATTGCACTTTTTAATAGACAAAACATTGAACAATTTTTCAACATAAAAATCTAAAAATCAACTTTTTTTACCAAATGGGCCAAATCTCACCCCTAAGTCCCCTTAACATGAAGTAGATAAAGAAGCGTTTAAGTTTTGTAAAAATAGTTTGTACAAGAGTATAGAAAATCATGTGAGTGCAACACATCGGCCTCTTTATGTTATAAGCTGTATATCAAATGTGACATTCCTGGGATTTAGGCGCTTCACAGAAACGCGGTATCTAATCTCAAATTTACTTAGATTAGACCATGGAAAGCTAACATCCGCATTAGGTGAACAAATGACAGTCGACTTGTATTGCAAATATCTGACCTGAACAACGAATTCGAGAGTTCTTAGGAAAAGGAAGATTATGAAGGATTTAAAAATGTAATCGCTTACCACATCGTTCAACTTATCTTGCCTTGTGTTTCATTGAATGTCGATAGTAATTTAAAGTGTGTAGGAAATTTAACTGATGATTATTTTATCTCATGTTTCTCAATTGCTTTAGCGTAATATACTTGAGAACGTGTATAAGTATTGCAAAATTCTGTGTAAAGAGTACTAACAACTGTTAGTACAAGAGTAGAGAAAGTCATGTGAGCGCAATACATCAGATTTTTTTATTTTATCCCTACAATAAATAATGCGTGATTGATTTAAGTCAAAACGCTAAATTGTTACAATATATGTATTTAAATGTGTAGATTACAATACGTGATACAATTTAAAGTGATTTATATACTGAAAACGCGAGGTAACACGTACCACCATTATTAACTATTCCTCTATTTATTATGTTAACGTTTACTCTTCCTTCTCTGGAAACTGCTGGATACACCAGTAGATCCGCCACTGCAACGCACACTCTGTGATGTGCATATACGTTCCGCAGCCGCGCGATTCACTGTTGTTCGAAGTACATACGTCGGGCTATATTTATCCAGATGACAAACAGTTTGAACAGTGGCGGTTTCCTCACGTAAGCTAAATGTTTACAAGTTGTTAAATATAATCACATGCAGCTGCTTCCGCGATCATTAACATGCAAACTTCGGACTGACTCCCCACATAACAAGGTCAAAGTCTCCATGGCTGCACCAAATTTACAATGTGACTTTGGAGCCAAATATGAATTACTCTTACATTCAAGGCAAACAATTTCGACTAGTTTCTTATTCAGAGATCTCATCCAAACAAACAACTTACTTAACAATCGTTAGTCCATCTCCAAACATTTTCCTGTTTATCTAATTACCTTCCCTTCATGCAGGACTTACACCCCTAGGACTAAGGTTGGTTAATCTGGAGTGGACCTCCCAGAGGGGATAAAATCCCCATGCTGGTACCGGGGATCGAACCCGGGTCGTTCGCGCCAGAGGCAAGAGCAGAGGCAGAATTTAGTGGTGACTGATAGTTGTGTAAATAAATTTTGTGGACGC
>CM060966.1:163769357-163981857 GCA_030765045.1 Tenodera sinensis
TCCTTTTTCATAGAAATTTGGTATTTTAATAGTTTAATTTGTAGATTTATAAATATACCTCTTAATAAAGAAGAATTTAACATAGAGTACAAACACATTGTCAGCTCTGCGGTAATTAATAGTTTTAATACAGACTTTACACATAAAAATAGAGAAATTTAAATATCAAAAACCTGAGAGGTAGAACTGGAACTTAAAAATTCAATGCCACAACTGGGATTTGAACCACAGACCTTCCACTTACCAGGCGGCTGCTCTAACCATTGAGCTTTTGTGACAAACTGCCAGAATGGCATTAAATTCTCGTACCACACACGGTTTGTGTTTAAAAACACCAACAGTAAGCTTTTTGGCATAAATAAATAATAATCAAAAACCTGTTGAAGTAATTAATGGTTTTAATACAGACTTTACACATAAAAGTAGAGAAATTTAAATATCAAAAACCTGTTAAAGTTTCTACCTTCAAGGAAGTAAAAGATTATATTAATTTTAAAATATTTACTTACCACCCTCCGGCTAGTAAAAATCACCAAAAAAATGTTAAAGACCATGGTATAACTTTAATTCAAAATAAATGTATAATATAAGAAATTTGTTGAATTTTTCTAAAAAGGATATAATTCCAAATTATAAAAAAACTGGAATTTACCAGTTTTGCTGTTTGGATTGTGACAGGGTTTGTATTGGTAAAACCAAATATCATTTGAAAACTAGCATAAAGGAAAATTTTAGAAATATTAAATGTAAAAACATTGATAAATCAGCTGTGGCAGTTCATTTTTGGTTATTTAATCATGAAATAAATAAAAAATAAATCCAGAAGTTAAATTCTTAAAAAAATTAAATGTACCCATAGATTTAATGGGAAAATATGTTCATTTTGAAAAACAAGAATCGTGTAATGAATTTTGAAATACCGCCGATTGATTTTGTTAATAAGTTTGTTTTGTTATTTATTTATGCCAACAAACATACTGTTGGTGTTTTTAAACACACAAGCCGTGTGTGGGCAAAGTTTAAGAGGTAGAACTGGAACTTAAAAATTCAATACCTCAGCTGGGATTTGAACCACAGACCTTCCGCTTGCCGGGCGGACGCTCTAACCACTGAGCTATTGTGACAAACTGCCAGAATGGCATTAAATTCTCAAGCCAGTTCGTATTTTTCCTGGCTTGAGAATTTAATGCCATTCTGGCAGTTTGTCACAATAGCTCAGTGGTTAGAGCGTCCGCCCGGCAAGCGGAAGGTCTGTGGTTCAAATCCCAGTTGTGGCATTGAATTTTTAAGTTCCAGTTCTACCTCTTAAAGTTTGTTTTATTTTCCTAGGTTGGTAACTCAGAGCAATATTACGTGATTTAGCATTTGTTGCGATGGCGACCAGCATAAACAGGAGTGGTACCTAATCTGCGTTTAATTTCAAGAACTTTCAGCAAATACGAAGATAAGTGGAGCTTAGAGTCTCTGAATTATTATACCACTTTGTAATGCAAGGCAGCGATGTTCCTATAGTTTTTCCATCTGATTTAATTTTTCATCGGTTAGGAATATTGGCATTCTGTGTGTTCAAAAATTTTGTTGTTTAACGACGCTGTCAATTGCCAGTATCACATAAGCGTTGCCGGTGTGCTGGAATTTTGTCCCGCAGGAGTTCTGTTACATGCCAGTAAATCTGACACGGAGCTATCGTTTTTAAGCACACTTAAAATCCATCCATCGGTCTGAGCCGGATTTGAACCCGCAACTTTGGGATCAGTAGGCCAGCGTCTAACCATCTGAGCCACTCAGACCAACACATTCTATGTGTCTTTTTGTCTAAACGGATACCCAGGTTGTTTAATTTTTAAGCCACAGATTGTGTATTTCTTGGGGAACTATGGCGCCAGAGAATTTCTAATAAATTCAAGTTTACAGTTTGCATATGTCTCTGTTCGAGCAAAACTTAACACAATAAACACACGCTGTTAAATGGTGTATACCATGATAAATACATGCACCTTCAAATAACGTTTTTTCTCAGTATACACCAAACCAATGTTAAATGCAGCAGGAGATGGAATATACTGAAAATTATCCAGCTATTATATAGCTATGGGAAAAAAATTCAACCCATTTTATGGACAAATCCAGTCTATACCTACAGGCAGCACTATCTTATATACACAATAAATTCTTTACACAATGCTGTTATTTTAAGTGATTCAGCATCAGCTACTCAAGTTATTGCATCAAATAGTTCTCACTCTTCCTCTAATGACTTAGAAATAAAAAACATGATACAAATATTAACAAAACAAAATAAAAATATCCAACTCCAAAGGATACCTTCTCATTGTGAGATACATGAGAATGAAGTTGCGGATGTCCTTGCCAAAAAAGGAACCAAAATCTTGGAAAAACCAAATCAAACCTTACCATACTACTCGGCAAAAATTATAATTAAAAGAAACTTCCAAAAAGCACCGAAGAAGTGTTATGAAACTCAAAGTATTGATAAATTTTGGTCAGTGTTACTACAGAACAAAAAGTTAATACCTAATTATCCAAGACAAGAGGCTGTTACATTTAAATTACTGACAGGTCATGACCTATTTTCTGCGCATCTTCATAAAATTGGTATCCTCAACTCCCCCAAATTGTGTATCGAGTCAGGACGAGAACTCTGTAATGAACTAGGATCAACTTCCCCATTCAATGGCTCTCAAGATGTTAACCTCTGGATCACTAACGGAGCTATACCGGGAAGCAAGAAAGAAAATGGAATATATCCAAGCAACAGGCCATTAGACTATTACTATTATCGCTCCACCGTTAGATCCGCACTTGATGTAAACACAAGCCATCAACAAGGAACTCGCAATACGCCGAAACCAAAGCACACCATAAAATATAGTACCTTAATTATAGGCGATTATCTGTGAGTTTTCAAGATGTACGATAACCCTGGTAAAGACTACTTAAATGTAAAGCGATATTTCTAAAATTCCTGAATAAACATCGTTCTGTTGCAACATAAATATGAGGTATGAGTCCACGTGGTGTTTGTTTTGTGTTAGTCGCAGGTGATAACATCAGGTTGTCGCGGAGGGATACAAGGTGCGGGTCTAAGGCTGGATGGAGTATAGATCTTTTTATTATCCTCTAGTGGCTGCATGGTCAAGTTTTCAATATATGTATACTCCCGGAGAACTCTGTGTCCACGGGAAGTACTCTTTCCTGTTAGCAAGCATCCGCATCATCTGTCCGGCACAGCCATATTCCAGGAAACATAGAAGCACACCAATAAACATAAGAAAAAGGAAACGAGGGAATAAAAATCGTGGTAGATCATAAACCACCTCAACATTCGAATGTCGTATGTTGATTTACTCCCCGTTGCTGTTTCTGTTCTCTTGTTCTTGTGAGCTACAGTGTACTGTTTTCAAGAAAACAAAAGCTAACTCAGGGTGGTTTATTTCGCATCAGAGTGAATAGATATTGACTATTTTTAAAGCTGGACATATGTTGAGCAGTGAGTGCATTAGATTTGAACAGTGACAGACATGAAGAGGACTGGCAGGCAGACAGGCAGGCTTATGTAAAGCTGTCTAGAGATTCTGGCATGGTGCTCGAGAAGGTAATGATGCCCGCACGAGGACACATGCTAAAAAAGATGCCACACAACCATGAAGGCCAGACTGGCAAGAAGGCGCAGATAACTTACTTATCATCCAGCATCTAGCATCTTAACTTTAGGAGTACCGCACTGTTAGGAAACTGATCGTATAAAACGTCAAAACCCAGCCGACCTATTGGGTTATTAATGACACTGGCCAACAAAACAAATATTTTTCAATATTTCCTTCACTTCCTGAGTCAAATCTTACTAATTTTGGGTTGAAAGCAATGATTATGACCAAGAACGAAATTATTAGCTCTACTTATTATTTATTTATGCCAATAAGCTTACTACTGGTGGTTTTAAACACGCAAGCCGTTTAAGAGGTGGAATCAGGACTGAAAAATTCAATGCCATAGCCGGGATTTGAACCACGGTCTTCCGCTTATCGAGCGTCTGCTTTAACCACTAAGCTACCATGGCCAACTTGTCAGTACGACATTAAATTCCCCAGCTCATTC
Source organism: Tenodera sinensis (assembly GCA_030765045.1). Lineage (NCBI taxonomy): Eukaryota > Metazoa > Arthropoda > Insecta > Mantodea > Mantidae > Tenodera > Tenodera sinensis. The sequence continues at coordinate 163,773,477 of CM060966.1, forward strand.
GTACTTTTTCCCGGTTAGACCACAAGTTGGCCACAGAAAATAAATAATAAATAAATAAATTGGCATAAATTAATAATTACCATCTGAAGGTTATTTAACCCAGGGACATAGAGTACTTACGATAGTAAGTCACCATTGGGGTGATTGTCTCTGATGTGAGACTGCCTTTGTGGTTTACCAGGAGAAATACGAATCGGTTGGAGAATTCAATGTCATTCTGGCAGATTGTAACAGTACTTAATGGTTAGAGCACCCACCTGGTAAGTGGAGGGTCTGTGGTTCAAATCCCAGCTGTGGCATTGAATTTTTCTGTTCCGATTCTAACTCTCAAACTTTGCCTACACACGGCTTGTGTTTAAAAACACCAACAATAAGTTTGTTGGCATAAATAAATAATAATTACAATCACATTTGTTTCTCTACTCGCCCTTCAGCATATAATCCATACAATTTTCTCTACACGATTTTCTTTTATGAAACCAATCACACTTTTGCTTCTTATTCTTCATACGAAATATGATCATATTTCTTTCTCTATTCGCCCTTAAGCATATAATTCGTACAATTTTCTATGACTGAAATATAAATGCAACACATTACATTCACATGGTTTTCTCTACTCGCTCTTCTAGAAACGATTTATACCTTTTTCCATGTGTATGAAATTTAAATGTAACGCATTACATTCACACGGTTGTTACTCAGTTTCTTTTACGAAACACAATTGCAGTTCTCTGTCTGCTCCCTCTTCTACAAAGAGTTCATACATTTTTCTATATGATTGACATAGAAATGAAACGTCTTACATTCACACAACTTTCTCTTCTTTTCTTCCTGTGGTATTTGTGGTTGTTCAACAGTGCCTTTGTGTAGTGCTTTCCGGTGTTTTTATTTATTTTGTTTATTTTGGGTTCTTTATGGTATATAACGTAAGTCTAAAAGTTGCAGGGATTAAATTATCAAACCACGGGCAACACCGGGTACTTCAGTTAGTTGTGAATAATGTTGGTATGCGATACCAGTGGCGGTCCTGGTGTCAGATACGAGAACTAATGTGAAATGAAGAGTACTACTCCTCTTGACCTGGACTGTACAGCTGAGAGTGGCATATTTTACATAAAGCATTGCAAGTCATGGACGTCACAAAAGGTTGAACTATAAATTGGGGTTAAGTGCAAGAAGGTGCCATACCCGATGTACAGGACGCAGGCGAAGCAGTGTGTGATGAACACGGGCTTCATCTCCGTGAGGGTCCTGATTCTGTACCCACAATTTGGGCACCGCACATACACAGGGAAAGCAGACGCTGCAGTCTCTATCACTATGGGATCAGTAGCTGCAACATACATCACAATATAGGTAATAATTAACACAGCGTTCCTATATGGTCCTAAAGCCCTATATTACCAATGTATAAATGCCCCCTTTTCTCAGGATCTATTGGGTATAGAAATCCAGTTTTTTTAGTGTGTGTATTGGTTATTTCTAAATATACTGATGCCCATTCATATGAAAATATAAAATAGTACATTTTCTATATTTTTAGTGTATTATTTTAGTATGATTGGAAAGGTGACAATGGAGCATTTGGTGGAATGAGTGGCGGGGGAAGCCGGAGAAAATTAGGAATGCTGATATTTCAGTGGGATATTAATAATACACATTTAAGTATAGAATACTAACACTTTATTGGTAGGTATTTGTAATAATTCTGACCTAAAATTCCATTCAAAGTCCTCGTTATTGAAATAAATCTAATAAATTCTACTTTAGCAGGGTTATAGATATTTCCTCTTTTGCAACCGATTTCCCATTGATTATGTAGCCTTAAATAACGTAAAATATAAACAGTATCATAACCTCCAGTTTTGGAAATAAAACTGATGCAATTAGTAGCGGCATTGTCAATTTAAATATATATTTAAAATTGTAGGCAGTTTCGTGGGGATATGGACGTGGTCTTTTATATCGTTCTCCGGGTCTACGTCGTACTCCCCCAGTCCCCGGATCAGTTGGTTGAAACTGCAGGATAGTTTGTCAAAGAAAGTTTTTGAAACGATGCGAATATATTCTTTGATTGTGGAGAAGTCAATCCAGACCATTATGTTTCCTCATTAGGTTGGCAGTCCACATCGCGCATGCTCTGTAGCGGGAAGATTAGAGCGAAGGTGACGTTACAATATCAATTTTGCTATAAAAGAAAACCCCTTAAAAAGGAAGGATGGCCAAGTGTGAATGCGTGTGTGCGAACGTGTGTAATAATACATGAAGATAATAATATCTAATAAAACTACAGGTGGTCACCGTATGGGTTTTATATAAACTAAAATACTACACAAAAACTTGTCGATAATTGTAACCTGCAAGCCGAGGCCCATGTACCGGCACCAGAAACAAAACCTTTTTTAGCAAACAAACGTGAATCTGAATCTGAAGAGTGCGTCCCAAGCTCTTAAGGGACACTGGGAGTGAAATTTGAAAATCCCACATTTCTTGATAGATTTTTCTGAAATTTTTACTGTGTTTGTATTTATATGCGAATAGGATTTACACCAAATTTTATTAAAATTGGATAATTCGTTTATGATATATAAATTATTTTATGAATTTAATAGGCACATTTTCAAAATAGAGCTCGCGTCTATTGACTTTTCAAAATTCATTCATATTGGCAGAACTGATACTCTAAAACATGGGTAACAATTGTATGAAGAGATATTTCAAATACGTTTGCTGATTATGCTGTACATATCTTTTTAATAACAAAGAAAATTTAATCTTAATAATTATTGATTTTTTTCATACAAAAAAAATGTTTTTGCAATTCATGTTAATGATAACATCAAAATTGAATCATAGTTTTGTTTAGCTGCTGTTTATGAATACTTTTGGAAATTTTCATTGAATTTGAAGCAAAACTCAGGCGCGACCTTCTTTTGGAATGTGCAGAAATGTAGTTCTGAGAAAAACAGGCTTTTATATAGGAGCATCCTGTGTACGTTAAGGGAAGATCACTATTTGAAAGGGCCGTAAGGGCCACATGGAGTGGGGGATATGAAAAATGTTAGCTGATCCAAATGCCTCTGTTTAACTTATATAACAGTTTTCATCGGGTTGGTAACTAGTGGAAACATAACCCAAGCGATGATTGGTGACTGAAAATTGGGGCACTTTTGTATACTTTATGAATATGGTCATAAGAAACGACACTTATAACATTCAGGTTATGAAACGCAAGAATAATAGTTACATATTTTGTGAAAGGTTGGTTAGATATCATTGATACTTGGATAAAAGTACTACTTAAACGAGCTAATAGAAATGTAACAACTTATATACTTACATTCAAAGAGAAACTGAATGAGTTGTTCTACCTAAAAGATTAAAGTAAGGCGTATATTTACTTGGTTGAAACGTGATAATGATCTCTGGTCGTGGAGATGGCTGTTCAGTATGAACCTGTGTCACTGGAAGTTCTCCTCGATTCCTATCACTCATATTTACAAGGTACCTTTGTGAGGCACAATTATCGCAGGATTAGCAATCACAGTTCAGGCATCCTGCTTTACTTCAGTAGGCCATGGAACAATACGTATGCCACGAGCGATGGTAAATTTATCTAGAGAGTTTCACTATCACGAGTTACATTTATTAAGACTATTTCACGAATTGAAGGATGATATAGCCAATGAAATGTTATTTAAATGCTGTTTTGTAATTCCTAACCTCTTAAAAGAAACATGTAGTAAACATACATACATCAGCGCCCATTAGCATGAACTACAACATTCTCATATTGATGCTCCAATGTTTACTTTCTCTACTGGTAAGTAGAGGAAGTATAGTATTCCACCCAAAAGTTCCATGTCTAGATTTCAGCATCATGTACATATGGATTCTATACAGAAAAACGGTAAAGAAAAACGGTACTCCTTGACATCCTATATGCTGTGTTCATTGGAATATACTTCATTTTCAGTTAGATGTTGATACCAATACTTTCATAAAAAATGTACACAATCCTGTACAATTATACAGAGAATTTACAGATACTTATCCGGTTAACACATGGGAATATTTTTTCACTGATGGGTCCAGAAATAGAGAAGGTGGTGTTGGTGCAGCAGTTTATTTAAGCAAATCCAAAGATCATATTACACTCAAAATGAGTGACGAATTTTCAATATATTCTGCTGAACTTATTGCTATTAGAAGTGCGATAAATTATATCACTACAAATAAGATAAAAATGAGCATAATTTTATCTGACTCCCTAAGTGTTTTGAATAAATTAAATAATTTTGGACTTGCATGTAATCAGAATTTAATTGAGATGGAAATAAAATTAAAAGTGTATTATGCCTATCAAGAAAATTGTCAAATTAAGTTTGTATGGGTTCCCAGTCACAAAAACATAGAAGGCAATATGAAAGCAGACATGTTGGCCAAACAAGCAAGAAAGATAGAAGAAAAAATAAATGTACAATTACCACCTAAAGACATCTTGCATAATATTAAAAGTAAAACAACTTCACAATGGTTAGAGGAACATCCTGAAGACCATTGGATAAGTAACAAAAAATATAATCCTTGGTTCAAAAATATATACTACCCTAGACAAGACCTGTGCAACATAATCAAAATGAGGCTTAATATTGCATTAACACCTGCATTTTTGTTTAAGATGAAGAAGAAAGACTCTCCCTACTGCAGTTGTGGTGAATATGGAAACTTAGAGCATACATTATTAGTTTGCAACTTATATAAGAATGAAATCAATGAGTTTCTGAGTTCTATTTATAATTTGGGCATACTAGGACCTATTAAAATAACAAATTTATTGAATTACACTCCAAAATTAGTATTCCACAAAATTATTAAACATATTAGGAAATGTAAAATTAAACTCTAAAAGTATAGTACTTCAAAAAGCAGCTTATTTAAAATATTAAAGGATGCTAAATTGACAAATTAGTCATTTAGTATAAATATTGGAGGAGGACGCTAAATGAATAAGTACTTGTATTCAAGAGCGCCGTAAAATAAAAAGAAGAAGAAGAAGAAGAAGAAGTAGATTTCAGCGGAAATATGTTTTGAGGCCTCCTGAATCCCAAAAGAAGCAATTTTAGGAAAAAGGTCCATGTGTGTGTGCGTGCGTGTGTGTGTGTGTGTCAGTCTGTGGACAGCATAACTTAAAAACGAAAAGTCGGCTAAAAACCAAAGTTGGTATTTAAGTTTAATGTCTTTCAAGGATGCAACACGAAGATTTTGAAGAAAATTCCTCCACCCTAAACTACCCTTTACATGGAATTTTTTTCGAAAATTTTTATTTTCTTGAAAATGGCTCTAACGATTTTGATTAAAAAGACATATGTTTGAGATATTTTAATGACAAGTCAAACGTATATCTTGAATTTTCTGGCTGTAACCCCTGAAGTCGTATTTACTCTGGATGACTTTTGTATAACTGGTAAACCGTAAGAGATAGACAAAACCTTACTATACAAAAAATATATACTTCTGTCAATAGGAACATCGTTATTCAATCTTTATATGTTAACCGTGCAAAGAGAACGGAATTTGAAAGCTTTAAAAGATTTGACTATCGCACAAAGCCTACTGTATTCTAATATTCCCCTTGCACCTACAAGGAAATAAGCAATAAGATAATTTGTACAAATGTTTATCTCAACTAACACGAAAAAGATATAGGAATAAGAGTTTGTAAGAATGGTTAGTACAAGAGTAGAGAAAGTCATGTGAGCGCAACACAGCAGTTTTTTAAAGATGTTGGCAATTTCAGAAGTTGGAGTAGCTGCTGTTAATTTTTAATTTCGTTCAATACAAAATTTGTCAAACTGATTCTAAACATATTTCTTGTTGTATTCGGCGCTCTGAGGTTTCTCTTTTCGAGTTATTTCATCTATTTCAACATCAGATACTTCATCGAAGCGAGTGTCAGCCATACTTGACATTTGAATAGCGGCTCTTTGCGTCCAGTTACATCAGCTGTTGCGCATCATGGCTAACGTTGCGCATCTGTAGCACAGTGCAGCTAGATTCTCTAATAAATCAATAATAGCAATAGTAACAACAACAATAATAATAATAATAATAATAATAATAATAATAATAATAATAATAATAATAATAATAATAATAATAATAATAATAATAATAATCTTTTGATGTTTAACTACGCTGTCAATTTCCAGGATCACATCAACGTCGCCGGTGTGCCGGAATTTTGTCCCGCAGGAGTTCTTTTTCATGCCAGTAAATCTACTGACATGGAGCTGTTGTTTTTAAGCACACTTAAAAACCATCGGTCTGCGCCGGATTTAAACCCGCGACCTTGGGATCAGTGGGCTAGAGTCTAACCAACTGAGCCACCCAGACCGACCTCTAACAGATCATAACATCAGAAAAGCAGAGGAAGTAATAATTAAAATTCAGAGGAGGTGATAATGAAATGTCAGAAATTCTTCGCCAATAAAGGCCGTCATTGATTGAAGTTTGTAGTTGTTATGCACATGATTGGTTGATTTCAACCAAGTCACGTATGAGTGGAATAGTCATCATAAGTTTCGGGCGTTAGCCTTAGCCTTAGCGTTAGCCTTACGACACGCGCTACCTACTCAGGTTCTGGGAACTCTGGATGTACACACTTGGACAACAACAAAAAATCATGTCTGGAACTCGTCTAAGTCCTACACGCCGTAGCGCCTTAATCGATCATATGGGTTAGTAATGCTAAGATTTGAAACTTATGACAACTTGTTGCTGCCGCTACACAACTGTATCGCGCATGGTGTAAACAAGGCGCTGTGCTGAGGACTTGAATGAATTTGACGTATCAAACATGACTCCCTTTTTTAGGGTCTTTAAAACCCATAGTAACCCGTTCCGCGGGCTCTCTTCACTTTGCCAGAGAACCGAGAGTCGCTGGGAAAATTGCCGTGAGAGGCACGCTAAAATGCTTACCTTATAAGTAGGTGCTGGAAATGTTGACCTGCTCTCAAACAGGCTCTCGCTAAGCTCAGATTTTTTGCACGATATCATCACTAAGTTTTGTGTTGTGTACGAGGGTTAAAACTTCTACTGCTCAACTTAGGCGAGTAAGCGACAACGTTCTTGCGAGATATGGAATAGGACTTTGCAGGCTATTCGCAGAAAATTCAAGAAAAACCTTTTATTTCTTATATAGATATCTCAAACTTCTGATATTAGAGCCGTGTTTTGAGAACAAAAAATCTGATGTGTTGCACTCACATGACTTTCTCTACTCTTGTACTAACCATTCTAACAAACTCTTATTCCTATATCTCCATGTTAGTTAAGATAAACATTCGTACAAATTATCTTACTGTTTATGTCCTTGTAGGTACAAGGGGAATATTAGAATACAGAAGGCTTTGTGCGACAGTCAAATCTTTTTTACCTTTGAGATTCCGTTCTCTTTGCACGATTAACATATAAAAAAATGAACAACGTTGTTGAATTTCGCTAAAGTTCTAAGTTTTCCGAAACTCACACACATAACAGGGAATATCTCCGAAATGGTTCACCCTACAAGAAAATTTATTGAGACATAAATTGTGTATTTTAGCAAGATCTACATTTTTTGTAGCGTATAATTTGGTCTATCTCTAACGGTTTACCAGTTATGCAAATTTCGTCCAGAGTAAATACGACTACAGGGGCTATAGCCAGAAAATTCAAGATATACATTTCATTTTTCATCAAAATATCTCAAACATATGACATTTTAATCAAAATAGTTAGAGCCATTTTCAAGAAAATAAAAATTTTCGAAAAATCTTCCATGTAAAGGGTAGTTTAGGGTGGGGCTATTTTCTTGAAAATCTTCGTGTCGCATCCTTGAAAGACATTAAACTTAAATACCAAGTTTGGTTTTTAAACGACTTTTCGTTTTTGAGTTATGCTGTCCACAGACTGACACACACACGGACCTTTTTCTAAAAATGCTTTTTTTTTGGATTCAGGGGGCCTCAAAACATATATTTCCGGTGAAATCTTAACATCGAATTTTTGGGTGGAATACAATACTTCCCCTACTTACCAATAGAGAAAGTAAAAATAATGTACTTCCACATAAGGATATTTTGGGGAGAGAAGTTTTCTTCAAAGTCCTTTGCTGCATTTTTGGAAGATCTTCTACAACATCTTTATATGCCAAAATCCTGTTCCACATCGGAAGTCGCCGTGCGGGTTTTTCCAGGGACGCCCCCACATATCGCTATCCGATTGGCTTATCGTTTTCAGCAGGGTTTGCCGGTCTAGACAAATGCATCCGTTGCAGCGTTCTGAATATTTCACTTTTTTTCCCCCTATGCCCTTTCAACTAGGTTAAACATTTTTAGGTTTTCTATAATTGTTTCATTTGGAACATTATCACGTAGAGAATGAGTGGCAGTTCGTCTCAGAAATATCATCCCAGCTATTTTTGCTAAACATTAAACTTAAATCATAATTACATGATCATTGGCGTCCTTATAAGATGGATCATAGCAAAGGCTAGAGATAAATTTGAATAATAATAAAATAAAAATACCAGTAAAAAGCAAATACACATAAATATAGCAAATAAAGAGACAATAGCCAGAATTAAAACAGGTTTATAAAAAGTTCGACAAAGTATGAAATTTTGATATCTAAAATTCTAAATCCTTGTAGTAATTCCAGCATAAGGTACACACTTAACATCAACACCGCTAATGTATTAGTCCGCGCAGCACGTGGGTAAATGTGTATATTCTGAGGTTAAGTTTACTAAATCCTTCACAAGCACGCACGGATGACGTTGATTAAAAAAAAAAAAAAAAAAAAAAAAAAAAAAAAGAACACTCGGCACGATTCACATTCGCTGTCCACTCAACGTTTCGTAAGCGTTTCTAACTGTCCGACTAGGCGCTCAGTAGCCCCGCACACAATGAGAAAGTTTCTAGAAATGGAATATTCTCGAGTGCCAGAGAACGAAGGATCTGGAGCTCTGAACGGCACACAGTAACGTTGTTTCCGCATGGCCTATTGTCCTGCGAGGGGACGGGTCATTAACAGGTCCGTTTCCTGATGTAGGTAATTAGCTACGGGCGTGGTGACGGTATAATAATAGTGATTCATTATCATAATCACTGGTATACACAAACATTATGCCACACATGGAAGTTTCAGCGTTCTGTGGTTCTTCCCAAATGAAAACTATACAGCGATGCAATGCAATGCCTTCTATACCTGGTATAGAAGGAAAAGGAGTGAGCAAAAATGTGTACAGTTTTAAAACTAACAAATTTCAATGTCTAATAAAAAGTAAAAACATTTTTTAATTGTTGCATTTATACCCCACCTTTAATTGCGATGGTCATCGGTGGCCTTTTATCTCTGGAACATATTGCCTATCTGCAATTGTGTTAACTCGTGACCAGTTGTCATTGATTTTTCTTTGAATTTCATACATTAGATCAACACACACACGCACGCACACACACACATACACACACACACACACACACACACACACACACACACATTGCCATTGTCGTTAAACAACAAAATAATTTTTAATTTAATTCAGGATAGGGAATAATCTTGGGAATTGAAGCCGGGAGCCCTCGCATAGCAGGTAGATGCTCTATCGATTGAGCTACTAGGCCAGTCGATAACATCTCATTCCGCTTACACTGTAGCATTTCTTAGTTTGCTAAGGCCACTCGCCAGTTAATTATAGAGGAAACAACTTATTGGAATACCCCAAAACCAACTGACTTTTTCCTCTATTATTTTAAAACAGGACACCGCATCTATCTGTGGACACCATTGTATTGCTCGTGTGTGCGTGGTTTTTGTCTTGAGTTGTTTTAGAGCATTATATACAGACAGTGTTACTGTAGTTATTTCTGCTTTCGCAACACAGTAGCGCATTAAATATTACGATATTTAGCGTTCGGAATTGATTTTATTCAAAAGTGTTATTGCAGAACAAGATTTGTCAAGGGTGAGTCGGTACTTATATCATTTGTTGTGGTGTAACGATATTCAAGGATGATTATTCTTTGAAACCCAGTGATTTTGAGGTTAGAAATAATGTTTTTATTTTGATAGACAATTGCCATTTCATTTCTTTTAAAGGCTGTGTATGAGTAGGAGAAAAAAATGAGGAAAGCATTCTTTCAGTGAAAACAAAAATGGTTTAAGTATGAATGTGACTTATGGAACTTAAACGCTTTTGTATATCATAGCATACGTTTTAATTTACACCTTTATTAAAATTCACCTTCAAATTTTGTCCTGTTTCTCCGGGTTTTCCCACAGACTTATTAGTAATTTCCATTGTAGGTTGGTAGTACTGCCTTTTGGTGTAATGTAGGCCATTTTGAATTCTTGGGAACTACCCGTAAGTTGTTTCTCCGTACCCAAGCTGATTCCCATTAAGTCATCTTACATTGTCAGAAATGCCAAAACCAGCATAAATCGAAACATTACAGTCAAAACAAAAGTAAGGAATTGATAATCATATTTCAATTTTAATTTATATTTTGAACATTTTAATATCAAATCTAGGTGTTCGGTTTGTTAATAATAATTAATAATATGTATAATATTTATTATAATAATATATTATTAGTATTATATTATTATTGTTATTATTTACATGCATGTTATAAAATCTACTTCTACTGTCCTGGTTTTTTTCAAATCAAATATTCTTCGTTTAATGTGAAACACGTGGCAACACTGTTACAGTGGTTAAACCTTCAGCCAAAACTCCCGACGGTCACGTGTTCGCTTCTTGTAACAGATGGTCCTTCGCGCGATGATTCACATCTTTCAAGCGTTTAGACTGTGAATCCTGTGTTCTCATGTATATATGTAGCTCTTCGCCTAGCTTGCAAAAAGATGAAAAACAAACTATAAGCGAGCCATTATAACATCAAGTTAATTTCTGCATCAGCCTTCCATATGACATGAAGCATCCGTCATTATGGACCGGATAAATATCGTAGTTTATTTACAGTATTAATATTTAACTGTAGCCCATACTTTCGAAGTGTTTACAAGCGTTCTGGAAATTCAAATATTGAAGAGACAGAACCCTTGTCTGTCTTTTCAAAATGCCTCTATATAAAAGCATTCGAGAGCAAGATCCTTAGAGCATATGCTGGAATACTTTGAGGCTTGAACATTTGCTCTTCTTCAGCTTATTTTCCATTGTTTCTTCAAGTTTTCATGAGTTGGAAAATTGGAAATGAATACGCCGCAAAATGATATTGTTATTTAAAAAAGCCAACGCCACAGAATTTTTTCTGTCTAGCTTCTGCTTCACATGCTAAATAATTAGATACTTTTTATTGTCCTTTTCCGAAGCTTATAGAGGAAACAGCTCATTGGAATACCCCAAAAACCAACTGTGACATTGTTCCCCATTATGGCGCGGTCTGGCTATATTTGGTGATGCTCCATCTATTAAGTTGCATTAGTACTGCCAACTGTTTGTAAAATATAACCATGGTAAAGCTACGACCATAGTTGATGTTATGTTGCCACAGAAACCCCTGTTTTTGAAGCCGTTGCAGAGAAGCCAACCGATAGATCTTAAAATAAGATTCTATTTAGAAGCTTTATTAATTAATTAATCTGTGAACGCCATTATATTTCTCGCGTATGGTTTTATCTAGAATTGTTTCAGAGTTATAGTTACTGTTATTTTTGTGTTCGCAACACACAAGTGATTTAAATACAATGTATTGCTATATTTACCCGTAATGTTAGCGATGTTCTCTAAAAGTGTTATCACAGAACAAGATTTGTCGAAGATGAGTAGGTTATGTGTTGTGTGGTAACGATGTTGAAGCAATGTAACTGTAATATTTGAGGTTAGAAGTAATGCATTTACTATGTAGGTTGGTGGTACTGCTTTAGTGTAATGTCGGTCGTATTGAATTCTTAGGAGCTGCTGATAAGCGGTTTCCCCTATACTTTTGAAATGACACTGAAGTAGATACATCTTGAAGCTTCTTTACATCCACAAGCTGCACAATATTGTACCATTTTTGCTGTGACTGTATTTAAAGTGCAACAAAAAATCGCAATCTCGCCATGAAACATGTTGCCATTTCTCACGGTCTGAACAGCTGATGTAGTGTTGGCTTCACAACAAAAATGACGTCATGCGCTGTCTGCTGTTACATTGTACATAATTGGTCGAAGGATAAACGGACCCATCTCGTAATCACAAAGTGGAAAATCGTAGTCACAATTTCACAAAGTGAAATACTTGGGAGCAAGTTGGACTGGTTCCCCCCGCACACACAGTTTTCAGAAAACAAGACATTGCATCTCCGAAATTACCTAAATCGATGGTCCCAAGCCAATTGGGGCATCTTCTGCTGTCACCTACACACAGTTTATAACCACGCCATCTTCCCAGTAATAGACTACTCCGCAAAAGCATGTTGCCAGGCAATTTTAAACACAAATTTTAGCAGATTCAAAGATCCTTACTAATATACATAACCAAAGCATACACAACAGTGTCCAGATTCGTGCTCCAAGTAATTGCAGGTATAGAGGAAGCAGCTTAATTCAATATGGCCGCTTACACTAAACTACAGTCGACATTGCTCCAAAAAGCAGTACTGCCAACCTACATAATAAAAGCATCAGTTCTAACATGCTTTCAAACGAATGTTTGGACATCGTTACCACACAACACGTGAGCGTGGACGTCGGCAGGCTTTTTTTTTTTTCAGGGAAGGGCCACTTGTTCGAAGTTTGTAATCAGACAATATTAATTCATTAATCTGTTGTCAAAAAACTGTAAAAGATATGAGTAATCGTACTTGTTGCAGATAAGCGTGTTAATTTGTGTTAAATAAAAACTGTTCTTTACATCAGAATTAAAACAGTACTCTAATATTAATTGATTGCACATTAAATCTATTAACTTCCATGGCACTATGGCCATAGCTTTACCATGGCTATATTCTACAGTTGGCAGTACTAATGCAACCTATCAGATGGAATATCAACAAATATAACCAGACCGCATCATAATGGGGGAAAATATTACAGTTGGTTTTTGGTGTATTCCAATAAGTTGTTTCTACTGAGCAAGCTCTGCACCTTTACAAAGATATATAAGTTGTCAGACGACGCATACCCTCAAATGCAACAATACCCAAACTCAAGAAAGTTGAACTCCCAACCAGATATGATGGAATGTATCCGAAAGTCACATAATTGTAGAATTCAGCTCTGCTTATGTACAGATCTTAAGGGATGGTTCCAAAACGGATGAACACGTCTAAGCAGGAATAGTCGCAGAACAAAAATCGCTAGAAATATTTTTGTATTCTCCATGAATGCAGTGCATGTGTTGTAGAATAATAAAACGACTAACATTCAAAAATAACTAAAATATGACCATTTAAATGACAGAAGAATTAACAATAACACATGAACTAAGGGAGAAAACCACTTCTGTCCCAAAGAAGCGTTTACTAGGCTGAATAGCGGATTGTGCAGGTTATTGCTTATTAGTTCTTTTAACAGCCCAAGCGAGGTGCTGACGTACTATCACCACGTAAACCTGTTATCATGACGTCATAACAGCAACCTGTGAGATACGGAGAAATGTATGCACCACGTGCCAGTGCATTCAAGGTGTAAACAGTGTTTGTTTAGTGCAATTCAGTGAATTTTGTCGCTGAATATTCAAAGTATGTATGATTCTGAGAGTTTTGCTGTATTAAGCATATTCAATAAACCCTTACAGTCACGCTCATTCTGTGATAAGTAAGATTGGTTCAAAAAGGCAGATCTGCTCCCGATTTGAAAAATGTAGACGTAGAACAAAGTGAAGAACTTGGCAGTATGTTTAAATCCAAAGTTTATATAATGACGCTATGACTATGAAAACTGGTGGAAGAGTACCTAACACCTCTACCGAGGACGATCTCTTTCGAGGATGGTAGCTGCTTGGCGGGACTTGGCCCCGGGATGAAGAGATTTCAGAACTTGTTAGGGACTTCCGCGCGTCACTGTGGCTGCGGTCCTATGGCACCCTGCGATTCCATCCCTGTCTCCTGGGAGTGTTAGCCCAATAGATCTGTGTAGGCCGCAGTGCGCGAGGTGTCCCCCTCTATGTATACCCTTTACCTTACTCTTTATATATCTACCGGGTGGAAGGGAACTTATTACATTTCTTCTATGTGCTTCATAGAAGCATTAAAATCAAAAAATTCTAATGGCATTTTGTTCTTTGATCAGCCGATTTGGTTTTTGTTCCAAATTGGATGCGTAAATTCCACAAGAATGTACGAAGATAATAGTTTGTTACTTGTAAGAATAACTTATTCCTGACATAACTTCGGTAGTAATTATGGGACATCACACAGGGTTTCGAAATAATTAATCACTTAAAAGAATTGAAGGAATGCTCCGAAAAGCTTTTTCAGACGTGAAGTAACTCGACAACATTGCGTTGTGGTTGGTCATGGAATTGAATCCGTTTCTGGATGCAAACAGATCGATCGCTTGCAGGGTGGTGTAATATTTTGGGAGTTAACTATTCTGATTGGCCTACACTCCCACAGTAAACATGGAAGCACACGGCATGTTATTTGTTTACGTTCACGAGACACCACGCTGCGATGGTTGTTTATGTACCGACTTGGTGAAAGTGACACCCACACAATCTCTAGTGTTGCCAGCTTGTTTTCGACAACAAAATGGTACCTAAGATACAAAAACGTAAGATACAAACTGTGTTCCAAATAGTGAGATCTGTCACTGGTTTAAATTAATGTAATGACTTCCCGTCTACCCTGTATACCTACAGGCAGACTGTTTTCTAAAAAGATTAGAGGGTTTAGGAAGTCTCAGGTTCTTAGCACGGTGGTAGCGCTGCTGCTGAATAAGCGGTGGGTCAGGGTTCGATTCCCGGTATCGGCGTGGCGGTTTTCTCCTGTTGGGAGACCTGGTCCGGAGTGCACTCAGCCTCATTAGATACCTGAGGGGTCAGTTGAGGAGCTACTTGATTCAAAAGTACCGGCCCTTGGTCGAGAAGACCGCATAACTGACTGGGAGGAACCGGAACACTAACCACGTACTGCGCCCCACCCACGATGCCTGTGATGTGCAGAGGTGGGGAACGCAGCAGTCGGGCAGTAGGCCTTGGTCTGGATGTACTGTTGTGTCACGGAGTTACATTATTAGGTAGTCTCAAAACATGTATATCAAATGAAATCTCAATATTAAATTTTTGAATTATATGTAAGCAGTAGAGCAGACATGGGGAAGAGGGACGGTAGGAATGAAATTGAGTATCTATCCTCTCTACCTTTATCCCATCATCCGTGTTTTCCAGTTCTGTTTGTTTACATATATACACGTCTTTACAAACAAGACAAGTTTCAATGCATGCAGTGGCGGAACCATGGGCGTCGCGAAACGGGGGCAAGGGGGGGGGGGCCGCGGTCCCCCCTTGGAAGTTGGTAAACTTAATGTGCAGCCAGTTACTGACTATTAAACTATTATTTTAATTTTGATGTAAAGAACAATTTTTATTTAGCACAAATTAATACGGTTATCTGCAACAAATATTATAAATTTTGACAGTAAAATAATGATTTAATATTATATGGTTGCAAATTTCCAACATGTGCCCCCCCCCTGGAAAAAAGTCTGCCAACACTCATGGGCGGAACCCAATAGAAACATGATGTATTGGTGTTGTGATTACGTGATTGTGATTACGTTACGTACATTTTCTTTTGGCATAGCAAACACAATGCTTTATTTTTATTAGGACACAAAAATACTTATGTTCCCATTCGGCATTGAAGCATCTTTTTACCTTGTTGTGCGACATGGTTCCACTACTGACACAATGTGAGGGACTGACCGGTTCTCCGAGGTAGAGTGCAGCAGGGGGCGTGGCCTGGTAGCTAACCGTGTGTAGCTGGATAGGGTTAAAAGTATCTGTAGGGGAAATAACACATTGTTTCACTGTTCCCCATATATGCACTAGAGAAACTAAATAGGCTTTTATATGAATGTACAACAGGATAGTTATTAAACTAAATACTAAAGGTTAGAAAAAGGCATATAGTGTTAAACATGGACGTTTTTGACTGAAGGTGCCTACCATCAGCAGTTAATGACCAATATTACTATCACCCCCTCACCAATTACACAACTGCAGACAGTTCTTCTTTTGCTCATGACCAAATTTAAGAGCCTGTTACAAACTCCTGTTTAAATAATGTCAGTAATAGTTTGAGCAATATCTATTTTGTTGTTGTAGGATGAACCAGCAGCAGTATCCTGGAGGAGCACCTCCACCATACGGCATGAATCCACCACCCCCACCTGGTCCCACAGGTACTAAGTCCTGCTTTTACTAACTTGCTATACTTATTGGGCGCTCATCTTTATTCATATAGGTATTACTGGAATTGTAGCATGGGCAGCATGCCATCATAAATATATTACATTTTAAAATATTTTACTTATTGTACTCGTACTTCTTAGCCATATTTTAATACTTCAAAAATATTCTAAGTAGCCCAAGATCTGTTAAATGTATAGCTTTTAGAAAACCTACTTGGAGAGCCATATTTAAATAAAATATACCCATAGACTTGAAAGAGATTTGGGCCCTGCCCCCAAATTTGCATGTTAATGTAAACAGTACAATTTTACAAAACATTATGCAAGTGTTGGTCTGGGTGGCTCAGTTGGTTAGACGCTGGCTTACTGATCCCAAGGTCATGGGTTCAAATCCGCCCCAGACCGATGGTTCTTAAGTGTGCTCAAAAACAACAGCTCCATATCAGTAGATTTAATGACATGTGAAACAACTCCTGCAAGTCGAAATTCCGGCACACCAGCGGCGCTGACATGATCCTAGCAATTGACAGCATCATTAAACAACAAAATAATTTCCTTAACATAATGTGAATGTAGTGGCAATAAAAATTCTTTTCTTTGTTCAACTGTTTTCATTAGTTACATTTTGTTTATGAACATGTTGTTGTTGTTGTTGTTGTTGGTTCATTTAATGACGCTGTATCCAGTATATTCTGGATTTCCGCGTCTGGTGTCTTTGATGAAGTAGAGATGTAGATGTAACATAAGATGTAATTTGAATATACATATGTACTTATTATGCTGTTAGTATTATAGTTTCATTTTACATTTTCTGAGGAAACGAAGAAGAAGTGGTGCTATATAACGTATTTTCCAATTTAGAAGTGAGGAAATATTCCAGGGACCGTGTCCAATACGTGCACATATGTGTGAATATAGAGATGTCGAATGTTGGTAATTTTTAGGGCATTGAAAGAATATATGATCTGCATCGCCAAACTGACCACACTCACAGCAATCTGTATCGCGTTTTCCGATCTTAAATAAATAAGCCGGGGTGGGTGCTACGCTATGAACATGTTATGTGTATGAAGTGAAAAAACTGAAAAGGCACCAAAGCTCGCACATACCAATATTATTATTCACTTAGATTAATACGTAATTATTATTATCACAAGAACCAGCATGAGAATTGACAAAAACGTAGAAGAAAAATATTAAAAAGCAACAAAATGAGTGAAAGACATGTAGGTATGTGGCAAAGAAAAACATAGTCCGTAAAATCTCTTGGGCAAGGGCTAGCTCAATGGCACTCCCAGGCTGAGCTAGTTCTCTAAATTCATTTTCCTGTAGGTTAAATTCTATTTGCTTACATATTAGAGAATACTTAAAATGTTTGATAGTTTTGTTTATAATTCACTTCTTAAACTTCACTAAATCTAAAATTTTTGAAAACTTTCTTAAAACTAATGGTTATTTGAATTACCTAGGTGTAATTGTGTTTAAAACATTAATATAACTGTCATTTTAATATAGAAGATGGTTACGTTGTATTTAGAACCGTCACGTTGGCTGCCTAGTAGATTCTACTAAACAACGGCAGGGAAATGCTCGTAGCAAGGACTTAAGAACGTAGTGTGCTTGCGCGGTAAGAATCGCATGTGTTGTCCTTGTCTTGACTCGCCGTACTCTTAAAGGCAAGCTTTGCAACTCTCCCCGCGTACCCCTCGCCTAAAAGCTACCTTCGCCAGTCGCAAAATCGGGTTTATGCGTCTCAGCTTGTACACTGAATGCGGTGACATTTGCTAAAGAGGGCGCGGGAAAAATAAACGAGCAAGTTCATATAAAAGAAAGTTAGTTGACTTTCTCATATGTATGTCTATAAAGATAAAGACACATTCACATGCGGAAAAAAATTAGTGGGTGTGCAGTTGCGAGTATGCGATCACCCAGGAACCGTCACTGCCTGTGTTACAAATGAGCAATGTAAATGTAAATTAGGAATGCATTATTTTCAATTGGTAGCTAAATCCCTAGCGCAACAGCCCAGGAAGCACCAAGGCTTGCCACCCAGTCGCTGCGTCCCCCGCCTCTGCCCACTACAGGCGTCATTGGTGGGGTGTAGTACTAGAGAGTGGGACATGGTCAGCACTCTGAGCCCTCCCGGCCAGTTATACGGCCTTCACGACCTGGGACTGCTACTTCTCCATCGAGTAGCTCCTCAGTTAGTGCCCCTGGGACCTAACGAGGCTGAGTACATCCTGTGCCAGACCTCCCAGTGGGGTTAAAATCCTCATGATCGAACCTGGGTCTTCCACACCCAAGGCAAGTGTGCTACCAACTGTGCTATGAAGGCGGTCTTAGTGGCTAAATACCTTTACTAATTATTGCCATCAACAATAGTTACATACTGACAGTTTACAAATACTTGTATTCTGTGTAAAGACTTGAAGTGGCGGTGATTGGATTTCTGGTTTATAAGGCAAGGTGTTAAGCTCTATTTTGTAAAGCTTGAAGTTGTTACAATAAAGGCAAGCTTTACTTGCCATTTTTCAGTGTAACGTTCTTTTCAAAATATCCATGCATACTAACTGGATTCACCCTTGTCCTATTTAGTAAAATATTAAGCTATTTCATTGGGTTGTAAGAACTTCACGACTTACGTTTCTGTACACCCAGTAGACAGTGCAACATTTGTAATGTCATTTAATGTTCGATTTGTAAACTCCAATCAAAACATTCAAACATAACAGACATTTCACATTTTCGCCTTTAACACCGCAAAAATATTGTTTTTCCCACTCCTCTTTGAATAGGAAGGTTCCTTTGCATTTTCATGGTTTTGAAAGAGCCATGTCTGTCAATACACTGTCCATCACTGCTTGTTTTCATTTGAATGCCTATTGAGTGGAAGAGGGAGGGTAGAAACAGGGCAATGTATTGGTTGCCCCTGATGGTGATACGTCATATCATTAGCTGGTACAGATTTGCCAACCCGTGCATTGAAATGTTGTTAGCTAATGCTGGATTTCTGACAATGAAGTCATTAGTCCTCTTGCTCTCCAATATTTAATATATTGATAGAGCAATAGCAGTATAGTAACCGATTTTTAGAGAGCACCCTATTTTTATGTTTTGGTGGTCACATCGCTCTCTCACAATCCCTAGAATGTCTGGAGGACCACACCTGTCGTTGGTTTACGGGTCTCACCGACCTGACCGGGAGAATTAACAAAATAAATTCACCGACCATATCCTCTGATTACCAATCAGAGGACATATTACATGCCATGACAGGTCAGCATGTTAGGGGTTAAGATTTTATAGACAAATGGAGAGGTTGGAAAAATAAAGACTCCCTAGCCCTCGGGAACCCTAATAGCATTGGGGTCGGAAGAGAACAAGAGATGACCCAGGTAAGGTGAGATAGAAAAGTTACAGTGAGGAGCAAAACACCAGTAAGTGGAAGTAATGTTCTGCTCAGCTTGGGTACCTTGTGGTCGCCATTCACATATCCCCTAGACGGAGACCCCTGAGTACATATACATTAAAACATTAAAATATACATTACACAAAATATACAATATACATTAAAATATATATGTGTACATGAATTTGACACAGGTGTACTGTATCACATCAGATTTTTTTGTTAAATTATTGCTAATGATTACTATGTTGCAGTTATTATCCAGCCAGTCATGAACTACGGGAATCAGCCTGTACAAACACAATGTCCTCATTGTCAGGCACACGTCCTCACTCGAGTGGACCATGTTGCTAATGTAAAAACTCACCTGTTTGCACTGCTTCTGTTCTTTTTGTAAGTATAAACTGGAAGTTCTACATTTCCAAATAATATCTAAAAGCTCTTACTTATGTTCAGTTGTCTGACTGCACTAGTTTATACAAGTAAAGCTACAAGTGTAAAAAAATAATGTACAGCTAACCACCACAATCAATCAAACAGGTTATACCTTTTCTTTTAAGCAGAAATTAAATAAATTCACCCAACAGGACTGATTTTATGCCGTGCAAGAATACTAAGGAAAATAAGTTAACTGTTGCTTATCATTAAACATATTTAAAATTCACCTCCTGTATGTAACTGATAGTTTGAAATTTATATCATATATGAGTAGGAAGTTTTTGAAATTGATAGCGTGCGTGCGTGCGTGCGTGTGTGCATGCGCGTGTGTGTGTGTGTTGAGAGAGAGAGGGAGAGAGAACAGCAGAACTCAGAGGTCCTGATTGAGAAGTTATTCTATCTATTCCTGCTTGCCTTTGATCCCATAAATGCTTAGAGTTCATTATTGGTAATGCTGACTCACCTAGTCCTTTATTTAGTCAATACAGTTGAACCTATATGAAGAGGAAGAGGGAAGATTACTTATAACTGAGAATTACAACTATACTTTGATAATCCATCATGTTCCTTTTTTTAAAAAAAGAGCAAAACAGTGGGCCTACATGTGTAAAATTTTACAAACAACAAAGATATGCGTGAAGAAAACATTATTTTGAACTTGGTGCTCCTTTAAATAAATTAGTTAATATCGCTGCTTCACTTTTCTTGCATTAAGTGGATACACCTAATTTTTCAGAGCTAGAACTGGAACTTAAAAATTCAATGTCACAGGTGGGATTTGAGCCACAGACCCTCCACTTACTAGGCAGGTGCTCTAACCATTAAACTCTGTGACAACCTGCCAGAATGACATTGAATTCTCAAATCAGTTCGTATTTCTCCTGGTAAACCACAAAGACAGTCTCACATCAGAGACAGTCACCCCAATGGTGACTTACTATAGCATGGTATAAGCAATTCTTAAGTCTGAAACAATTTTGGTTTTGTGTGGATTAAGTTTCACCTCTCATATGAATTTACTTTCTGTGAACCATTTCCTTTTCCTATTCTCCAAGGATGATTAAAAGCAACTGATAACTGAAAGACAGAACTGCTGTTCAACAGTAAACATCACATACTGAAAATGTTTGTTTACTACTTGTTTATATCCAAGACATTGTCATGCCAAAAGCTGCCTGCTCAGGTTCAGATTTTATCAACAGAGATAGGCAAACTACGCCTCGAGTTTCTTTTAAGTTAACATGTGCCATATGTTTATTATAATTACGTAAAACTCAGTTGTATTTCACTGAAAGTTAATATGTATAACTGCAAATCATGCATAATTAAGGTTTTATTAACACGTTTCTAAATTACATTTTGCTGGTACCCACAAAAACTTAAATATAAACACAAATTACATAGAACTGAGTTATGTATAAAGCAGATTGAGCTGTATATCCTGTTCAGTGATCCTACATGAATAAATGTTGTTGTTAGCTAATGCTGGATTTCTAACAATGAAGTCATTAATCCTCTTGCTGTCCAATATTTTTCACTGATGGATGGGGCATTAGAAGTGGCCAGGCATATGGTCTCGATCCATTTCCTCTTGCAGATCACATAGAGGACAGAGTGGTGAAGAATATATCCCAATTCTGTTTAAATGTTTTGCCAGACAATCATGTCCTGTAATCAACCTGAAGGTTGCAACTGCTGTTTTTCGAGGGTACTCAGGAATTACTGTTTGAATGTTTGGTAGTTCCCATCTTTTATTCTTTGATTTTTCATAGTAATATACATGAATAAATATATAAGCGAACAGTTGCTTTATTTTAACATTTAACCCTAGTAATACCAATACTTCTTGGCCACCTTCTGTAATTTTTTTAAATGTTGTCTTTTAATTTTTTGATTAAAGGCATGCTGTTCAAGTTTATTGTCAATCACCGTTTCTATGATCAAACTGCATAATTATTCCAATGTTTTCATTGTTGGTGTTTTTGAGAAATAATCAAATGCAAAGGTGATTATAAAGTATCCTCCATCGGTATAATGTGAGTCTTGTAAAAAAGTAAAAAAGAAATAGTTAAACAATGTTAAATATCCCCTTTATAAACCTAACAAGATATAATACCCAGTTTATTTTAAAATAAATTTGTTTTAAAAATAGCTCAGACAGTTTATTAACAGTGGTGGTCATAAAGTAACCCCCTGCCTCCGTTGGAAGTATAAGTTCTGTAATAAGGTTTGCCATTGCTAGGGTTAATATAGACCATGTACCCATTTAGGTGTATAAACATTACAGTGGTTGATGTATTTAGAAGCATTTTGCTTCATAAAACGCCTTACTTAATTGGAACTTTATTATTGCAGGTTTTGTCCCTGTGTTTGTCTGCCATACTGTTGTGACAGCTGTCAGACTGCTAATCACTACTGTCCAAAGTGCGGCCAATTCCTAGGTGCTTCTGAATCATGAGCTATCGTCATTGGTGGACAGGCTAGAAAAGCCTCAGAGAAGAAGTGCATCATTGTTTATGAACATTGTGTTCTCATATAAGCCTAAGGATAAAGCTAATGACATTTATTCAATATAAAATAAAACCACCTTTTTTAGTCTTTATGTCCAATTTTAAGCACTATGATATACCAAAATATTTACAATAATTTTGTAACTATGTAATGCATGAAAGTCAAAAATCATGTAGAAACCAATAGTTATGTAGTACTTCTCTTTAAATAACGATACAAAACCACAGCTCTATTGTTTGCAACAAATAATACATTTAAGACTACTGCCTTAAATATATACTAAATTATTAGCCATAGTGATGGCTGTTTTCAATAAACTAAACAGTCCATTAGGAATTGACAATTTTAATTAATAAGGTTTAAAGCTAAAGTTTTATATTAGGTATCTAATGACTAGGTGTATCTTTCATGATCAAAACTTTGCTTTAATTGAGTCACAACCACTTTCTGATGAATCATGAGCCATATTTAAAACAGGCCCTAACTGGAGTTAAATAATGTTGTTTGTTAGATTTTAATTTGGCCAGTAAAAAACAAATTATTATTAAGATGGTATTTAAAAGGAATGTAATTAGTATTAATATATTTTAGAATGTTATTTGTCATTTATTTGTTATATAGTTTAAAATAGAATTTACTTGTATACCACACATTGCCCATGTTAAAGAGGCAACATATTGTAACAATTCAACAAATCCCACTCCTGACACCAGTGTAACAAAATGACAAAACTCCAGTTCAATTACTTTGTTTTCACTTTATTTTCTCCCAAAATGTCTGCATAAATATACAGTTCTCTTTTTCTGACATTAACACGGTCTACAGTCTTTCGTGATATTACAATTCACAAATGTTTTCTTCTCATAACATTGACTCACTCCTTTCACTACAACCAGTGAATAATACAATCACTCAACACTCATAACTGCTTCGCTACCTTCCTTCATGATGCAAGCACACATGCAACTGACACACATACTCAAACTAAGAGCTGACTGACTCCTGTCTGTAGCTCACTTACTCTGCTCATTGCTTCTCCTCATATAACAAGGATGCTGTAACATGGACCTTTCTGAACTTTCACAAATAGACCAACTGCTAGACACTTCTTGAATAATCTGGAAAAACCCTTTTGGGTTGCCACTCTGATTGTTGTCATGTGGCAGCCTAACCTTGAGCTGGGACAATCTGCCCCGACCATCCTTTATTGGGTACCACAGCCGGCATCACATGGTTGGAAAAATGTGCCGAGATTGCTCCTTGTAATATTATGTTTTGGCTAAACTAGGGACTTTGCTATATTCATATAAAAGTAGTACCACCTTAATTGTGCACAGCAACCCATAGTAAATTCAGTAATTAAAATACTTAGGCTCAAACAGACTTTAAACCAATTATAGTATTTAAAACATACATTGTTGCTCAAGTACTGCAACAAAATTTGCTTAACTCTGGAAGTTTTCATGAGCAGATTTCTTACAATAAGTAAGCCACCATTTTGTTAACTTGGGATACTTACTTACCATTTGAAAACAATAGAACTGTATAGGGTGTTAGCAGATAATGCAAAAGCAATTTGAACTTAATGGCACTTTAAGATTTTTTTAAGTAAAATTATTTACATGCTACAATGCTATTTACATGCTATTTATGAGCATGTAAATAGCATCACTAATAATAAGATTGCATCCGATTTTAATTATGTTATATGTATAAACTGAATGAAGACTCACAGTGTGTCATTTATGATGATTTATTACTTTTCTGCAAGCCACATCTTTGAGAGCAAAGGGTTGAATCTCATTCCTCCAAACATCACTGAGCAGCTACAAACTATAATTTAATTTTACATCAGCCAATTTAATTAGGAGTTTTACCGTGGTAAAGTGGAGACCACTAGTTATTGTCAAATAGCTGCTTAGTGGCTGGAAGTAAAATGTTAGCTTTGAAAGACAGTTTCTCTTATTATTACCTTTTAAGGTAACTGATATATAAAAAGAAATGACAATAAGCTGTTAAAAAATAAATTTTAGTTTTTCTACCTATCATTTACAAACCATTGGATGCTGATTCGGACTTTAATTCGAAGAAATACCCAATGGGTTTCATGTTGGTACTATTAATTCTTTATAGGGTGGATTTGTGAGGTCTCTGTGTATTGCAGTTTCACAGAAATAGTTTAATTTTGATAATATTGTGGTAGATGTTTAAGGTGGTAGTTTTAAAGCTTTGCCTGTATTGTACGCTTTCATGAGATAGCGTTGATCTTAGGCATACAAGACTGTTGGCTTTCTAATGGGATTTAATATAATTCAACTTCCCCATTTTTCTCACCAAAAATAGGGATGTTTGAGTGTATTTTACATACAAGACTTGGAAGTATCAATATTCTAGAATATATTTTTGTTGTATGATAATAAACTTTATATCTGTTTTTCTATTATGGCAACACATGTTAAAGATTTATGCACTTTACTATGCAGAAGAAAATTATGTTTAGCTCTTAAAACACTTCATGAAAATAACTTAGAGTTTCAGTATAGTAGAAAATTTATTTATACAGTTCCTTATATTTTACCATTAATTTTATGCAAACAATATTTTATAAGAATGCTTAGTTTGATATGGATAAACAAGTGAAATAAAATGTTATAATAATGTAATTTGTTTCATTATATTCTATTAACAGATGAGCCTGACCAATTAACCCTCTTCATAGGGTTTATGTGAACTTAATGAAATTTACTTTCAAATGAGACATAATGTAAAGTTAAAAACTGACACTAAACTAAAGGTGCTATAAGATGCACTTAAATCAAATGGGATGGCTCAGGCAGTAACATCTGTGGCCCGCATTCAGGAGATTGAAGGTTCTATTCCCACTGCTGACCTTCCTGACCTTGGATTTTTTTTGCAGGGGGGGGGGGGGTGGTACTTTTTCCCAGGTCACTCAGGCAAATGCTGGGGAGGACATTACCTTATATTGCCCAAGGTACTCTCTTTAATTTCATCCTCTTCATCCAATCTTTCCAGCTTGTGTCAGCGGCTTGGTAGCATTAGCTGTAGTGGAGCTTATGCTCTGGAAATACAGTGTTCAACTGAGGGGAGGCACTGTGGTTGGCTGGCCGCCATCCAGGGGG
This sequence comes from Tenodera sinensis, assembly GCA_030765045.1. NCBI lineage: Eukaryota > Metazoa > Arthropoda > Insecta > Mantodea > Mantidae > Tenodera > Tenodera sinensis. Next base: position 163,799,388 of record CM060966.1, read on the forward strand.
ATGATTGATTAGCTGATTGGCTAGCTGATTGGCTAGCTGATTGGCTTGGTGGTGCACTCTGTGGTGACTTGAAACTCTGTCAGGCTGAAGAACTGCCTGCATCAGTTAGGGACCCACCATAGTAGTTCTGCCTGTGGGATACACTCATATCCTTCCTCTTGAGGCCTGATGCCCAATAAGCCATCAGCTGACATGCCAGAATCCCCTCCACGACAGACAAGACCACCCAAAATGCACTTAACATAACAGGAATTATTAATATTTTATTACTCCATGCTACTGCTTCATGCCAACTGGTTCAAAATTTGCATCCAGTTTAATGTAATGGGATAGAATAGATTGATATTGGTAACTCTTAAGTTACATCACATTATGTTAACTTTAAATAGCTCCATTTAAAGTCAGTGATTGAGATGTACTGAGAAAGGATGAGCCTCTTTGCAGATATGCAACTCATGTAGTTGTCAAGCCGACTTTAATGCAATGTATTAGACATTCATGTTACCTTAAGTAATGTTAATCCTGGCTTTATGGATGGAATCATTTGAGAAACTTGTACTCCCCTTCACGCATTATGCACAGAATCATTGGCATAACTGGGGATGCAGCTTAGGACGGTGCAAAACAAATGAAAGCTACATAATGAAACATAGTATAAAATACATTTAAAAGTAGTAATCACATTTCAGGGAAACAAAATATTATTTTTAACTAACGATAGTGGGGCAGCACCTTGGCTGAGTGGTTAGACTGCTTGCCTACCACCTAGGCGGCCCAGGTTCGATCCCAGGGACCCACATGTGGTATTCGTGGTGGACGAAGCAGCATCTGGGCAGGTTTTCTCCAGGTTCCCATTCATTCCACCAATTGCTCTATTATCACCTTTCCAATCACCGATTTTGCCTGCATTTCATATCATCCTCTTCCTTACTCTCATACCTGGTGCTTGCTGAACCACTCACTTCCAGGTCTTCACTCTGTCCGGTCCATAGGTTCCTGTGCTCCCCAACAGGTGTCGGACCCTAGGCACTGGCTTGTAAGTCCTACATAAGGGGAGGGTAATCAGATAAAGAGGAAGAAGATAATGATAGTAGTAGTGATGGTAGTGGTGCTGGCAGTGGTGCATATTAAACATATTTAGCTCAATTAAATTATTAAACTGATTTATTTTCTTTTTTCTGTCAATTACTTCTAATAGAAACATCCCATGTTAAATAATTGCACAACTTTGTTTATTTTTAAAGTTACTCTAAAAGTTATTCACACAAAACTTAGTAATGTCGCTGCATGTAGGCTCAGGGGCAGCGTAATGCAGGATGCCAATGCATGAGAAATGAAAGTAGCCATTGGTAGTAGCTCATAATTTGCAGGACAGAATTGCATAATTGGCAATGCATATAAGATGACGAATGGAGGAAACTTCCAGCAATGTATGTACGTAGGTGATGTAGATATGAAGAAGGCAGGAAACTCATTCAAAATTGTGAATTTGGGCAACTAGAAAGTAGGAAACTCTAGTTTACCTATGTATACATTTCTCAATTCAACCCAAAAGATCTCCCAAATGTAACACTGAGGACCATAATTACAGAATAAATGAGGATCCCTTCATATTGTGATGAAACAACTTCATTCATGAATCACATAACCTGAAATAACTATGAAATCATAAGCTTGTGCAATTGTGCAGTAAGTAGATAACCTTGAATATGAATATATCTCTTAAATATATGTTTATAAAAGAAATGCAAAGTGCTATTTTTGAGACGTAAATCATATAATCTGAAATAACCAGGAAATCATAAGCTCATGCATGTCAGTAGGTAGATAACTGTAAAATATGAATATATTTCATAACATAGATATTACACATTACACAGTTTTATAAGAGTTACATGTGGCAAGTGATTGACAAATGGAATAGTTCAAATCAGTGCAAGGCTGTAAGCAGGCTGTACTCATAAAGTACCAGTTACCCAGCCCTGCTATAAATCATAAAGAATTTTCACAAAAAGTGTTCTCAATCAGATAATAATCAGAAACATTACTTCAAAGGCTGAAAGAATAGTGAGATGTTTTAAAAAGGAGTCAATATAATCACTATGCTAGCTAATCACATGTAATCAGTATAAAGTAGATAGAAAAAATAAGCTTTGATAAGAACATTTTGTAAAACATGGTAGACAAAGTAAGGTGAATGTAATGCATCACACTTTTTTACTTTTCCTACCCTTACCTAAGGTAAAGGCAGTACTATATTTGAGCCAAGACATTTGGAATGCACACCTTGTGTTTTGTAACATGGTTTCAATGAATTCTGCATATGGAATGATTATAAACATATTTTCCTATTTTTATTACAAGATAATAGAATTATTATAGGTTTTATCAACAGCTCTGTGTAATCACACTGCATCAACTGCATTATGTTACAATGTTATGACAATCTGTTCATCCTCATAAACTTGATTAGAAAAATATATATACAACTAAATTAATTAAGGAAAAATTTAAGCTATCAACAGTGAAGCTTCACTTATCTTAGTAATATTGCACGATCTTCCACAGCTGACATGTTTCAAGTTGTATCCAACTTATTTTCACATCTATACAAACAAATTGCCATAGTTACCCATGCTCAATTTAAAAAAATCTACCTGTCACCAACCTCTGAAAACAAAACCCTATAAATACAATCTATTGGTGGTATTTCAAAATTCATAACGCGGTTACCACCAATAGATTGTATTTATAGTTTTTGTTTTCAGAGGTTGGTAACAGATAGATGTTTTAAATTGAGCATCAGTAACTATGGTAACTTATTTGGATAGCTTTAAAAATAAGTTGTATACAACTTGAAACACGTCAGATGTTTGATCTTGCAATATTACTGAGATAAGTGAAGCTTTTAGTTTCTAATTTGTTCTTATTTTAGATTTTTAAACAACTAAATGTTAATACTACTCTTTTGAAATAGGCTTAAACTATAAAGAAGTGTACATTCAACTTTCATAATTGATATCTATAAACAAAATAAGTGCCTGTGTTTATTTACTGAGCTTTTATTTATGGATGCCCTAACTTCTTTGGTTCTCAGTATCCCATTCAATATTGGACATGAAAGACGGCTTAATTAGGTATCTTTATTTGGCTTGAGGTTCTTTTACATGTTGTAAATCTATGATGTGGAACCATCAGCTTTACTTCCCCTCTGAAGGAAGTCATGCTAAGAATTTTTGCACCCAAAAAAATCCATTCCCTCCACTGGTTTGAACCTGCATCTGAGGCTAACGTGTTACCCCTGTACCATGGAAGATGACAAAGGTCCCAAGTTCGATTCTCTGCTAGGGCAGGGAGTTTTTCTTTATCCAGATTCATTAACTATTCTCTAGAGAGTTTAGTAGTATGAATCCAGGAGAGTGTCCATGGGCATCGTAAAGGCCATGGCCCCCCCCTTGGAAGTTGGTGAACTTAATGTGCAATCAATCACTGACTATTAAACTATTATTTTAATTTTGATGTAAAGAACAATTTTTATTTAGCACAGATTAATACGGTTATCTGTAGCAAATATTATAAATTTTGACAGCAAAATAATGATTTAATATTATCTGATTGCAAACTCCCAACATGTGGCCTCTCCTGGAAAAAAGTCTGCTGACACTCATGAGTGTGTCCAATGTAAAACTTAATGGAGAGGACAAAAAATAAAAACTACAGTTCAGAGAGTAATACCACCATCAGTTGTTTCTCAAGTCAAAGGCCTCGACATGACCATAGAAGTTAAAGGATACTACACAAATGAAACAAAACAAAAAAAGTGATAGTTGTCCAATGATCACTAAATGAACACACAGAATTTCCTAGTCTTGCAAGTTTTCTAGGAAATAGAGCTGTTGATATAATACCTAATTGCTATGTGAATCAAATGAAACAAGAACTTTGCTGTAGAGGCTCTGATAGTGAACAAATAGTTTGTGTCCATGAAGGGGTAGTGGTGGGCATGGGGCTTGCTATTGCTCCCGCTAGCAACCACATATAGCAAGCTCTATCTCTCATCAGTATGACGATGAGTGAGCAGCAAGAAATGTATACCTCTATTTTGCAACACATTATTATCAAGTTTCTTGCCAGCAGAGGCATAAAGCCCAGTAAATCTCTTACGTACAATCTATAGATACTGAACATATCTAATACTTGTAACCCACAAGCCTACAGACAGTAAAGAAAAAGAAAAAGAAATTTTGAAAGGTGCCAGAAAGACTTCAGGACAAATAATGGAGGCAAGAGTGACTAAGCACTCCGCCTTTTAGAACCCAGGGAGCCAAAACTGTAGGCCTTTTCCATTGGGGATGGTACCTATTCTATATACCACCCCAACCTAGCTCTCACTGAAGTGGAAGTGGACACACCACTTAGGAAAGAATACCAAGACCTTAGTGGGATTGGTGGTACCTAGCAAGGGCCTACTAGCTCTCCAGGTTAGTGCCAGAAAACATTTAAGCATCTCACAAACCTGCCTAAGCATCACCCAGAAGTACCCAATCTCCCATAGGTAATGCGAACCACTGCCCCCACGAGTTCAACTCAATCTGAACAGCTCTCTTCTGGGAAAGGCTCAAATGTTCAGCCTGGCACACTTCTAGTAATCTCAGGAGAGGAAGGCTTTCTAAGAGATATGTATATGATTGGTATAACAACTTTGTGTCAGGAAACTGTAGAAAATGAACCACATCGGCAAAGGCCACAAACAAGTGTGGCTACAGAAAGCATTGTTGCTGTCTGTGGCCTTATTGAAGCAGATGGATACATAAACATTTCAGAAGTGGCAGTAGCAATACAAATAAACTATGGGATTGCACATTCTATTATTCAAGATAACCACGAGTACTGGAATGTGGCCTGGCGGGTTCCTTGTCTCCTTATTCTAAATTAAACTAAAATTCATTTGGAAGTCACCAAAGACTCCTGGCTCATCATGAAGAGGAAGAGAAAGATTATTTGTGCGATATTGTGACTTGCGGCAAAACTTGGGTCCACCACTACATCCCTCACTCAAAAGCACTGAGCAGAGTGAAGGAAGAAAAGAGAAACTGCTACAATCAAGGCCAGAAGGTGCTTGTCACTTGGATAAAGTACTTCCATAGTGTTTTTTGGAAAAACTGCAGCAGCACCCTTGGAACATTCTCCTTAAAGCCTCAATTTATCATTCTGTGACTATAATTTGTTTAGAATGTTTAAAGAGGCATTGGGAGGATGGGAGGACATTGGTTTGACAACAAGACAAGTGTATAAGAGTTTGTGACACTAAAATTGGTTATGCATGCATACCCATAATTTTTTTGAGGAAGGAATACAGAGTCTGGAAATTTATTGACAAAAGTGTTTTTTAACAACACAAGATTATGTAACAAAATTACAGACTATTTTTGTATATTGTGTTAATATGGTGCCATTAGATTAAGTGGCCATGCTCTTAATGGTACCTGGGTTGCAATCATGTGTTGCTTCCCTCCCAACATGGAGCATCTTGCAATAAAAACATATAGAATGAAGGGACAAGATCAACTATAACCATTATTATTTCACAAATTACAATATTGAATGCCCCTTAAATTGTTTGCCCTTTCAGAGATGATGTTGGAAATATTCTTCTTGTGCTCAAAGACAAACTTTGCAACACCTCAACATATTGCAGTTACACATTGGATGTGTTGAGTATTTCTTCCATATAATATTTTGCATTTTATAATGTTCAGGAATTAAATTTATACACTTTGTCTTTCAAATTGCCCAACAAGTAAAAATCGCAACATGATTGGCCAAATACCTACACCAAACACTCTGTTACCAAAAAGTCAGCAATTGCATCCAAAGAAGTGCAAGCTGTGGAGCTGTAGCCTCATCTAGTAGAAATTCACTGCAATTTAAGTAGTTTTGTTGCTTTTTGTGCTGGTCCACAGCTGACTCCCACTTGCTGCACTAACTCCAAGAGAGACTTTTGTGGGAAACATTGTAACTGCACACTAATATCATCAATCCTTTTTAGTGTTAAGTTGTAAATATTTTTCTAGTGTAACATTGGTCCCATTCTTTTGAATTTCTTGATTATCTTATAAACTGTACTTTTGTTAGGCAGATCAATATTAAAAAAGTATTCCCAAAATGCTCTACCACATAGACATACATTTGTTCTTTACAAAGTTGGAAGACATAAAAACTCTTTGTTTTGTAGTAAATTGGGCCATGGCTGGACTAATATGACTGAAAAACACTACAGAACATTAACTACAGTCTTTGTCTATCATACGCAGCATAAGTCAGGTCACGTCATACGTCGCGCAATAGTGGAACTGGAATCTCAGCAGGTAAGTAGCACCCGTGCCAAAGAACCAAGTACCAAGTGCCAATAAGAGTATGACCACTTGATCTGATAATCCTGTAGCTTAAATTCATATTTTACAAATTCCAGTTTATATTTGATTCACCTAATACTTGCTGTAAAAATCTCTTGAACTTGCAGATCTTTTATGACAGGTCATAAATGATCATTTCTTTGCCAAAGCTGAAAGAATTAGTTCGCCTTTTGGTGATGAGAAAGTTCCATCCTGATAGACAGTGGTACCTCGGACTATTGTTTTTACAACTCTTCCATCAAGTTGCATCCCTAGGTATGGTGTGAGCTGAAAGCACAAAGAAAAGAAAAATGTGACACATTCACATGATATTCTCTACCTATGAGTAAATTCACATACATGTATTATATTATTTATAGTAAAAATTAGTGTTCTGTCCACATTATATTATTCATGATTTAATATTTTTACTTTTCATACTTTTAGTTTCATACTTTTCAAGAAGCTGTCAAGTGGCTTTAGAAAATTTGATAGCTGAAGATGGAAACCAGAGACAAAATCTGATATGCATTATTTCTTTGCAGGGTTTCATATATTTTAAGATTTACACTTTGAAAGGATGTTTGCATTCTTTTGTTACCCTTAAACAGTCTATGTTCCTCCGCCTGTGTCTAATGGTTACCATGTTAGCTGATTTTCATGGTCATGTGTTCAAACCTGGCAGAGAGACATGAGTATTTTCACTTGTAGAAGTCCTTAGCATGTGTTCCTTTACAGATGGTCCCATGTGACATTTATTCATATGAAAAAGAATCTTGCACTTTGTATACACAGTCCTTGATAATATTGTATCACAATCCATTAAGTGTCGACTCCTCTCTAGTGCATTCTAGTTAGTATTTGGAAGATCACTTATCACTGCAACTTGAATTGCAGATAGGACTACTATGAGCAGCAGTTGTGAAGTTAAATCTTTCATTTATTTATTTTTTCTCTTTTGAGTTTACAATAAAAAGAAATGAACTTCATACAATGTCATAGCTGCAACATTCATGTTTCATTTGTCAATATAATCCGACCACAGTTTTTAACCATCTTGAAATGAGAATTTATTCTAGTGTGGTAAAAATCATAGTTCTTCCTCAACCATTGGCACGCACAAGTTTTCAGTATCATCTGTATATAAGTATAGGCTGAGGAGATAGGCTAGTATAGGTTCACACAGGCTACACCAGATCTGTATATAAGTATAGGCTGAGGAGATAGGCTAGTATAGGTTCACACAGGCTACACCAGATCTGTATATAAGTATAGGCTGAGGAGATAGGCTAGTATAGGTTCACACAGGCTACACCAGATCTGCATATAAGTATAGGCTGAGGAGATAGGCTAGTATAGGTTCACACAGGCTAAACCAGATCTGTATATAAGAATAGGCTGAGGAGATAGGCTAGTATAGGCTCACATAGGATACACCAGATCTGTATATAAGTATAGGCTAAGGAGATAGGCTAGTATAGGTTCACACAGGCTACACCAGATCTGTATATAAGTATAGGCTGAGGAGATAGGCTAGTATAGGTTCACACAGGCTACACCAGATCTGTATATAAGTATAGGCTGAGGACATAGGCTAGTATAGCCTCACACAGACTACACCAGATCTGTATATAAGTATAGGCTGAGGAGATAGGCTAGTATAGGCTCACACAGGCTACACCAGATCTGTATATAAGTATAGGCTGAGGACATAGGCTAGTATAGCCTCACACAGACTACACCAGATCTGTATATAAGTATAGGCTGAGGACATAGGCTAGTATAGCCTCACACACGCTACACCAGATCTGTATATACGTATAGACTGAGGACATAGGCTAGTATAGCCTCACACAGGCTACACCAGATCTGTATATAAGTATAGGCTGAGGAGATAGGCTAGTATAGGCTCACACAGGCTACACCAGATCTGTATATAAGTATAGGCTGAGGACATAGGCTAGTATAGGCTCACACAGGCTACACCAGATCTGTATATAAGTATAGGCTGAGGACATAGGCTAGTATAGCCTCACACAGGCTACACCAGATCTGTATATACGTATAGGCTGAGGACATAGGCTAGTATAGCCTCACACAGGCTACACCAGATCTGTATATAAGTATAGGCTGAGGACATAGGCTAGTATAGCCTCACACAGACTACACCAGATCTGCATATAAGTATAGGCTGAGGACATAGGCTAGTATAGCCTCACACAGGCTACACCAGATCTGTATATACGTATAGACTGAGGACATAGGCTAGTATAGCCTCACACAGGCTACACCAGATCTGTATATAAGTATAGGCTGAGGACATAGGCTAGTATAGGCTCACACAGGCTACACCAGATCTGTATATAAGTATAGGCTGAAGACATAGGCTAGTATAGCCTCACACAGGCTACACCAGATCTGTATATACGTATAGACTGAGGACATAGGCTAGTATAGCCTCACACAGGCTACACCAGATCTGTATATAAGTATAGGCTGAGGACATAGGCTAGTATAGGTTCACACAGGCTACACCAGATCTCTATATACGTATAGACTGAGGACATAGGCTAGTATAGGTTCACACAGGCTACACCAGATCTGTATATAAGTATAGGCTGAGGACATAGGCTAGTATAGGCTCACACAGGCTACACCAGATCTGTATATAAGTATAGGCTGAGGACATAGGCTAGTATAGGCTCACACAGGCTACACCAGATCTGTATATACGTATAGGCTGAGGACATAGGCTAGTATAGGCTCACAAAGGCTACACCAGATCTGTATATAAGTACAGGCTGAGGACATAGGCTAGTATAGGCTCACACAGGCTACACCAGATCTGTATATAAGTATAGGCTGAGGACATAGGCTAGTATAGGCTCACACAGGCTACACCAGATCTGTATATAAGTATAGGCTGAGGACATAGGCTAGTATAGCCTCACACAGGCTACACCAGATCTGTATATACGTATAGACTGAGGACATAGGCTAGTATAGCCTCACACAGGCTACACCAGATCTGTATATAAGTATAGGCTGAGGACATAGGCTAGTATAGCCTCACACAGGCTACACCAGATCTGTATATAAGTATAGACTGAGGAGATAGGCTAGTATAGCCTCACACAGGCTACACCAGATCTGTATATAAGTATAGACTGAGCACATAGGCTAGTATAGCCTCACACAGGCTACACCAGATCTGTATATGAGTATAGACTGACGACATAGGCTAGTATAGGCTCACACAGGCTACACCTGATCTGTATATAAGTATAGGCTGAGGACATAGGCTAGTACAGCCTCACACAGGCTACACCAGATCTCTATATAAGTATAGACTGAGGAGATAGGCTAGTATAGCCTCACACAGGCTACACCAGATCTGTATATAAGTATAGGCTGAGGAGATAGGCTAGTATAGGCTCACATAGGCTACACTAGATCTGTATATAAGTATAGACTGAGGAGATAGGCTAGTATAGGCTCACATAGGCTACACCAGATCTGTACATAAGTATAGGCTGAGGAGATAGGCTAGTATAGGCTCACACAGGCTACACTAGATCTGTATATAAGTATAGACTGAGGATATAGGCTAGTATAGGCTCACATAGGCTACACTAGATCTGTATATAAGTATAGACTGAGGAGATAGGCTAGTATAGGCTGACATAGGCTACACCAGATCTGTATATAAGTATAGGCTGAGGAGATAGGCTAGTATAGGCTCACATAGGCTACACTAGATCTGTATATAAGTATAGACTGAGGAGATAGGCTAGTATAGGCTCACATAGGCTACACCAGATCTGTATATAAGTATAGGCTGAGGAGATAGGCTAGTATAGGCTCACACAGGCTACACCAGATCAGTATCTAGGTATAGACTGAGGAGATAGTCTAGTATAGGCTCACATAGGCCACACCAGATCAGTATACAAGTATAGACTGAGGAGATAGGCTAGTATAGGCTCACACAGGCTACACCAGATCAGTATATAGGTATAGACTGAGGACATAGGTTAGTATAGGCCCACTTAGGCCACACCAGATCAGTATACAAGTATAGACTGAGGAGATAGGCTAGTATAGGCTATCACAGGCTACACCAGATCAGTATATAGCTATAGACTGAGGACATAGGCTAGTATAGGCTCACATAGGCCACACCAGATCAGTATACAAGTATAGACTGAGGAGATAGGCTAGTATAGGCTCACACAGGCTACAGCAGATCAGTATATAGGTATAGACTGAGGACATAGGCTAGTATAGGCTCACACAGGCTACACCAGATCAGTATACAAGTATAGACTGAGGAGATAGGCTAGTATAGGCTCACACAGGCTACACCAGATCAGTATATAGGTATAGACTGGGGACATAGGCTAGTATAGGCTCACACAGGCTACACCAGATCTGTATATAAGTATAGACTGAGGACATAGGCTAGTATAGGCTAACATAGGCTTCACTAGATCTGTATATAAGTATGGACTGAGGACATAGGCTAGTATAGGTTCACATAGGCTACACCAGATCTGTATATAAGTATAGGCTGAGGAGATAGGCTAGTATAGGCTCACATAGGCCACACCAGATCTATCTATATATAAGTATAGGCTGGGGAGATAGGCTAGTATAGGCTCACATAGGCTACACCACATAAGTATACGCTGGGGTGATAGGCTAGTATAAGCTGACATAGGCTACACATGGGCAACACCAGATCTGTATGTAAGTATAGAGTGAGGAGATAGGCTAGTATAGGCTGGCTTAGGCTACACCAGATCGGTATATAAGTATAGACTGAGGAGATAGGCTAGTATAGGCTGACATAGGCTACACCAGATATGTATATAAGTATAAACTGAGGAGATAGGCTAGTAATGGCTCACATAGGCTACACCAGGTCGGTATATAAGTATAGACTGAGGAGATTGGCTAGTATAGGCTCACATAGGCCACACCAGATCTGTATATAAGTATTGACTGAGGACATAGGCTAGTATAGGCTCACATAGGCTACACCAGATCTGTATATAAGTATAGACTGAGGACATAGGCTAGTATAGGCTCACATAGGCTACACCACATAAGTATAGGCTGGGGTGATAGGCTAGTATAAGCTGACATAGGCTACACATGGGCTACACCAGATCTGTATGTAAGTATAGGCTGAGGACATAGGCTAATATAGGTTCACATAGGCTACACCAGATCTGTAAATAAGTATAGACTGAGGACATAGGCTAGTATAGGCTCACACAGGCTACACCAGATCTGTATATAAGTATAGACTGAGGACATAGGCTAGTATAGGCTCACACAGGCTACACCAGATCTGTATATAAGTATAGGCTGAAGAGATAGGCTAGTATAGGTTCACATAGGCTACACCAGATCTGTATATAAGTATAGACTGAGGACATAGGCTAGTATAGGCTCACATAGGCTACACCAGATCAGTATATAAGTATAGACTGAGGACATAGGCTAGTATAGGCTCACATAGGCCACACCAGATCTGTATATAAGTATAGACTGAGGACATAGGCTAGTATAGGCTCACATAGGCTACAGCAGATCAGTATATAGCTATAGATTGAGGACGTAGGCTAGTATAGGCTCACATAGGCCACACCAGATCAGTATACAAGTATAGACTGAGGAGATAGGCTACACATAGGCTACACCAGAACTGTATATAAGTATAGGCTGAGGACATAGGCTAGTATAAGCTCACATTGGCTACACCCGATCAGTATATAAGTATAGACTGAGGACATAGGCTAGTATAAGCTCACATTGGCTACACCCGATCAGTATATAAGTATAGACTGAGGAGATAGGCTAGTATAGGCTCACATAGGCTACACCAGATCTGTATATAAGTATAGGCTGAGGACATAGGCTAGTATAGGCTCACATAAGCCACACCAGATCTGTATATAAGTATAGACTGAGGAGATAGGCTAGTATAGGCTCACATAGACTACACCAGATCTGTATATAAGTATAGACTGAGGACATAGGCTAGTATAGGCTCACATAGGCTACACCAGATCTGTATATAAGTATAGGCTGAGGAGATAGGCTAGTATAGGCTCACATAGGCTACACCAGATCAGTATATAAGTATAGACTGAGGACATAGGCTAGTATAGGCTCACACAGGCCACACCAGATCTGTATATAAGTATAGACTGAGGACATAGGCTACACCAGATTAGTATATAGGTATAGACTGAGGACATAGGCTAGTATAAGCTTACATAGGCCTCACCAGATCAGTATATAGGTATAGACTGAGGAGATAGGCTAGTATAGGCTCACATAGGCCACACCAGATCTGTATATAAGTATAGACTGAGGACATAGGCTAGTATAGGCTCACATAGGCCACACCAGATCTGTATATAAGTATAGACTGAGGACATAGGCTAGTATAGGCTCACATAGGCTACACTAGATCAGTATATAGGTATAGACTGAGGACATAGGCTAGTATAAGCTCACATAGGCCACACCAGATCAGTATATAGGTATAGACTGAGGACATAGGATAGTATAGGCTCACAGAGGCCACACCAGATCTGTATATAAGTATAGACTGAGGACATAGGCTAGTATAGGCTCACATAGGCCACACCAGATCTGTATATAAGTATTGACTGAGGACATAGGTTACTATAGGCTCACATAGGCCACACCAGATCTCTATATAAGTATAGACTGAGGACATAGGATAGTATAGGCTCACATAGGCTACACCGAACTGTATATAAGTATAGGCTGAGGACATAGGCTAGTATAAGCTCACATAGGCTGCACCAGCTCAGTATATAAGTATAGACTGAGGAGATAGGCTAGTATAGGCTCACATAGGCTACACTAGATCTATCTGTATATAAGTATAGGCTGGGGAGATAGGCTAGTATAGGCTCACATAGGCTAAACCACATTAGTATAGGCTGGGCAGGTAGGCTAGTATAAGCTGACATAGGCTACACATGGGCTACACCAGATCTGTATGTAAGTATAGAGTGAGGAGATAGGCTAGTATAGGCTGGCTTAGGCTACACCGGATAGGTATATAAGTATAGACTGAGGACATAGGCTAGTATAGGCTGGCTTAGGCTACACCGGATCGGTATATATGTATAGGCTGAGGACGCTAGTATAGGCTGGCTTAGGCTACACTGGATCGGTATATAAGTATAGGCTGAGGACATAGGCTAGTATAAGCTCACATTGGCTACATCAGATGAGTCTATAAGTATAGACTGAGGACATAGGCTAGTATAGGCTGGCTTAGGCTCCACCGGATCGGTATATATGTATAGGCTGAGGACATAGGCTAGTATAAGCTCACATAGGCTACACCAGAACTGTATATAAGTATAGGCTGAGGACATAGGCTAGTATAAGCTCACATTGGCTACACCAGATCAGTATATAAGTATAGACTGAGGAGATAGGCTAGTATAGGCTAACATAGGCTACACCAGATCTGTATATAAGTATAGGCTGAGGACATAGGCTAGTATAAGCTCACATAGGCTACACCAGATCAGTATATAAGTATAGACTGGGGAGATAGGCTAGTATAGGCTCACATAGGCAACACCACATAAGTATAGGCTGGGGTGATAGGCTAGTATAAGCTGACATAGGCTACACATGGGCTACTGCCCGCCTCGGTAGCATGATGGTTAGCGTGTCTGCCTCATGTTCAAGAGGTCGCGAGTTCGAATCTCGCTTAGGGTAAGTTATCCGGGTAAGGTTTTTTTCCGAGGTTTTCCCTACCCTGAGAAGACGAATGTCGGGTAACTTAAAGCTCCATGGACCTCGGACTCATTTGAGCATCATTTCACAGATTTCATTTCATTCATTCGTCCGATATGACACAATGTTGGAGGACGTTAATTTGAAAAAAAAATAAACAAAAAAAAAATAAATAAAACATGGGCTACACCAGATCTGTATGTAAGTATAGAGTGAGGAGATAGGCTAGTATAGGCTGACATAGGCTACACCAGATCTGTATATAAGTATAGACTGAGGACATAGGCTAGTATAGGCTCACATAGGCCACACCAGATCTGTATATAAGTATAGACTGAGGACATAGGCTAGTATAGGCTCACATAGGCTACACCAGATCTGTATATAAGTATAGGCTGAGGAGATAGGCTAGTATAGGCTCACATAGGCCACACCAGATCTGTATATAAGTATAGACTGAGGACATAGGCTAGTATAGGCTCACATAGGCTACACTGATCTGTATATAAGTATAGGCTGAGGACATAGGCTAGTATAAGCTCACATAGGCTACACCAGATCAGTATATAAGTATACACTGAGGAGATAGGCTAGTATAGGCTCACATGGGCTACACTAGATCTATCTGTATATAAGTATAGGCTGGGGAGATAGGCTAGTATAGGCTCACATAGGCTAAACCACATAAGTATAGGCTGGGCAGATAGGCTAGTATAAGCTGACATAGGCTACACATGGGCTACACCAGATCTGTATGTAAGTATAGAGTTAGGAGATAGGCTAGTATAGGCTGGCTTAGGCTACACCGGATGGGTATATAAGTATAGACTGAGGAGATAGGCTAGTACAGGCTGGCTTAGGCTACACCAGATATGTATATAAGTATAGACTGAGGAGATAGGCTAGTAATAATATTTTGAGGTCGCTTATCTTAAATTTGACACACTTAACACATGAGTAAGAATACTGTTTACTAATAAGCTAAATGTACATGTGTAACCTGTTAGAATGTATTACTTAGCTATAAATTTGGACTGCTTTTTCATACAAGCAAAAATGTAAACATTGAAGCAATGACACAGTCTGTAAAAGCCAAGTAACATGATTTTGTACATGTATAATAACTATGTAAGTGTCAATGCACTAGAAGTATTATCTTCATCTCGTACTTAACAGCAAAACATGAAACCTATACATGTTTTGCATGTTTTTTATGGATTTAATTGTAAATGCTTTTGACATGTTCTATGTTCAAGGTCTGACTGACCATCATTGAACCTACAGAACGCAATCTAATCTAATCTAATCTAATCTAATCTAATTGCTCACATAGGCTACACCAGATCGGTATATAAGTATAGACTGAGGAGATAGGCTAGTAATGGCTCACATAGGCTACACCAGATCGGTATATAAGTATAGACTGAGGAGACTGCCTAGTAATGGCTCACATAGGCTACACCAGATCGGTATATAAGTATAGACTGAGGAGATAGGCTAGTATAGGCTCACATAGGCTACACCGGATTGTTATAGAAGTATGGACTAAGGAGATAGGCTAATATAGGCTGATATAGGTTACACATAGACTACAACAGATCTGTATGGAAGTATAGACTGAAGAGGTAGGCTCACATAGGCTCACATACGCTACACCACATCTGTATATAAGTATAGACTGAGTAGGCAGGCTTGTATAGGCTCACATAGGCTACACCAGATCTGTATACTCAGGGGCCTCCGTTTAGGGGATATGTGAATGGCGATCACAACGTACCCAAGCTGAGCAGAGCATTACTTGCACTTACTAGTGTTTTGCTCCTCACTGTAACTTTTCTATCTGACCTTACCTTGGTTATCTCTTGTTCTCTTCTGACCCTGATGCTATTAGGGTTCCTGAGGGCTAGGGAGTCTTTATTTTTCCAACCTCTCCATTTCTCTAATCTCTCTATAAACTTTTAAGCCCTAACATGCTGACCTGTAATGTCATCCAATGCGTCCTCTGATTGGTAATCAGTAACCGCCAAAACATAAAAATATGGTGCTCTCTAAAAAGTGGTTACTATTACTGCTAGGTCTCTTCAATATTTATGAAATATTTATGAAATATGACTCGAGGGGTAAAATGTTCCAGAGTTAAAATAGTCCCCCATTCGGATCTCCAGGCGGGGACTACTTCTCGAGAACCAAAACATTATATATATAGAAGATCTAACATCAGAATTCTAGAATGGAATGCAGGTGGTCTCATCCAAACTTATTCAAACAGTAATTCCTGAGTATTCTCAAAAAACGGCAGTTGCGACCTTCAGGTTGATTACAGGACATCATTGTCTGGCAAAACATTTAAACAGAATTGGGATATATTCTTCTCCACTCTGTCCTCTATGTGATCTGCAAGAGGAAATGGACCGAGACGACTTTCAAATATGCCCAGCCACTTCTAGCACCCCATCCATCAGTGAAAAATATTGGAGAACAAGAGGATTAATGACTTCATTGTCAGAAATTCAGCATTAGCTAACAACAACATATTTTTACTTTGAAACAAATTCAAATTGAGAAAGAAGTGCTACATTACATGTGGAAATAGTATTCCAATGCTTATCTTGGAAAAAAACACACACACGCGCACACACAGATGCATATGCACACACATATGCACATGCACACGCATGTTCTGTAACTGCAGATTTTTCTGTTTGTTTCAAACGGCAGCACTTCTTGTGGCTTGTAATGTGTGTGTTTACCTATGCTGGATGGTCCCTATAAACACATGCACTATAGAACACAAGAGGTGCTACCATTTGGTACAAACAGAGAAGTCTGCAGTTGCAGAACACGCATTATTAGTGCCAGGGGAACACATATAGTACTCAGATACAGCTATCCTGTTATCCACTGTTCATTATTATGCCTGTCTAAGTCATGAAGCCATAGAGATTTCCAAACATAAAGATAACTTCATTAGGAAGGAAGAAACCAAGTGCTTAAATAAAGCTTGTTATCCAGCATTATACAAAGCACGCAGGAAACCTGACCGAAGACAAATTTAAGATTATACGCCATCAACAGCCTCAGCCACAATAAATGCCGGCTCATCAACAACAATCATAGATACTGGAAGCAACCCCCACTCTAGACTAGACAAAGACCGGACCAACCATCTAACGACCACACATGCTAAGCATATAAAACCCATGGAACCAGAAAGGTTCCATATCAGTCGTTGCCAAGACTAGCAGAGTACAGAAGATGTTCGATGCAGCTTCAAACAAAATTTCTGGAAGGAGAGTTTGTTCTAGACCACAGCTCACAAGCCCAGATAATCATTTTCTATTTAATGACACCAGCATGAAATATTAAGCATTTTGATCTATATTGGATATATTTTTGGGTGGAATACAATACTTCTACTTCCTACCACGGAACAGTAAAAGTAAAACATTTCTGTATTTTAGTTTAGTTAAAAAAGTGCATTCCTAAATTCTTTATTAAACCAATGGCATGTACCACAGTGAAAGCACGTTATAATATTTTACCCATAATTCTGATATTAAGTTTCTGTCAAATTGAAGTCCATAAGTTACAATGAAGTGTAATTATAATATTTAACAGGTTAGAACAATTAAAAAGTAAGTGAAGTTGAAAGTGTACTACAATTAAGATTAAGTTCATCACTCTTGATTACATACCTTATGTTTATGCTGAATCAGTGATTCTTCAACCTAAAAAACAAGAGAGATTGCAGTAATGTACATTTTTATACCAAGATACAATAACAGGTTACAATAACAAGAACATACCAAGCCCATGGTAGCAATGAAATTAACTTTACTTCATAATAAATACGTTTAAGCATTTTAACACCATAAAGAAACAAAATGTGTTTATAAATATAATATCTTAGACTACAAACTTCACTTATCTTAGTATATGTTGCAAGTTCTTGAAATCAAAGGCAGACTACAGTTTCTAAAGAAACAAAATGTGTTTATAAATATCTCTTAGAGACTACAAGCTCTTAGTATATGTTGCAAGTTCTTGAAATCAAAGGCAGACTACAGTTTCTAAATTATAATTTGCATCATTGGCCACTGCAAATGATAATTTGAGAAACTGTAGCCTGCCTTTGATTTCAAGAACTTGCACTGATACCAAGATAAGTGAAGCTTATAGTCTCTAAGATATTAAATTTAACTTTGCTTCACTGTTAATTTCTTTCATTATAAAGTGTATATTTTTTGTTGTTAGCATTTTACACTGCTTATGTAAATCTAAATAGTTTATCTTAATACATTGCAATAATTAATTTTTTCCATGTGAAATGCATGATAGAGAAAGTTAAATTAGACTTGACCAACTGAGCTGTGGCCTTGGAGCAGGTGATAGTTGCTGCACTTATCTTTAGATTCATAGAAGTATATACCTTATATCAGTTGAGTTCTGGCAGTTGTATAGGACAGAAGTTTGCCAGTTATCCTGACAACTTATGTTCTATGTTGATGATAAGTTACTTCTTTTGACTGAGTGTATCTTACTTTACTTTAAACCTATATAAAGCAAAAATGGTGAACAAAGTACCTTAAATGTGGCTTCTGGATCCCAAATCACAAAATCTGCATCCATTCCCTCTTTCAACAATCCTTTCCTGTGATGCAAATTGCATAGTTTGGCAGGATTTTGGCTCAAAAGTCGTGCAACATCTGCAATAGCAAAACTCCTCTTCCTTGCTTCTGTCCAGAACACTGAAAGTCCTACAGTAAACAAAATATATATCTTTGGAGTGGACTGATGGTGAATGACAATTTACAATTTATTTACATATTTATCAAGGTTGTTGCATAGGTATTTGCATGGGCTATTTAGTATAAATATAAAACAATTTATGCAAGCGAAGAATTTATACCACTTACCAAACTGCAAAGATGAAACCCCTCCCCACGCTGACAGAAAATGACCTGTTCCAGGTTGTTTATCTTCAGGAGGGCAAGGAGAATGATCAGATGTAACCATGTCTAATTCACCAGAAGCTAGAGCTGCCCACAATCGTTCCTGCACATTAAAGTGTTCATTAAATAGAGATAGAAAGAGAAGACTTAAGGATTTATTTTTATTTATACATCTTTAAATTACATGAAACATAGAGAATTCCAAAGAGTGGAAAATAAGAAACAAATATAAAATAATAAAACAAAATTATATAAAACTAACAAGCTTAACAACAATAAGCATAAAAATAACAAAACTACGAGTACATCCTGTTCAAAATGGAGTTACTGTTTGGCAGTTGACAATGAAAGAATAGAGACTAATGAAAAAGAAAACCTTATATACCGTACATCATTATATTCATGTGGAAAAACAGTGAAGGTAAGTAGAGTAGTAAGATAGTAATAAAAAAGATAGGAACAAGGGGTCGCAGAACCTTTATTACTGTCTTCAAGCATTGACATTAAATACTTCATGTTAGAATCTCTGATTATGAAACTTGTTTATGGCACATAAGATGTAAATAAATGCAATGTTGTTGTTCATTTTTTTATATGTTAAGTGTGTAAAAGAGAACTGGATTTCAAGGCTTTAAAAGATTTGACTATCGCACAAAGCCTACTGTATTCTAATATTCCCCTTGTACCTACAAGGAAATAAGCAATAAAATAATTTGTACAAATGCTTATCTCAACTAACACGAAGAAGATATAGGAGTAAGAGTTTGTAAGAATGGTTAGTACAAGAGTAGAGAAAGTCATGTGAGTGCAACACATCAGATTTTTTTAAATATATTTTTTGTGACATTATCTGTAACATTGTAGCACATTGGCAAAACTTTGCACGAGTCACCACTGTCATTAATTATACTTGGACAATGATATGTTGAACAGTATACCCTGTTTTGGAGATTCCTTATTGGTGGACAGCATTTGTACTCAACAGCACCGTCAGGTATTAGCTCTGATGTGAACGTCAAATAATGGTGACATGTTTCAGCAGTGATCCTGGCACCCTTCTTCTTGGCTGTGTAGACTGTAGGCAGTGCTTCACATGCAGACAGGTGAACAATGTGACAGCGAATGCTAAAACAGTATTAATATGGTTAACATTCAGGTTCCACTACTAAGTTTAAAGTTTCCTCTTTGTTAAATTATTGGAATTATGGAATTAATCAGGGAGTGATTAGAATTTAAGAAACTCACAGATGATTAGTTTAAATGTAACTGAATTTATTTCAATAAACAGTGTCAAAATTATTACCACATGACAGCGCTAACTTAATTGTGGCTAATTAGGTAGATAGATACTCAATACTTAAAGCTTCATGTAAAATCATCAGAACAAAATGCACTAATTCCACCTGCAAACAAAGAAGTTTTTGATATGGACTCCTACTATGTCAATAGCATGGGATTAACCTGTGTACACTATTTTTTTTTCAACTATTTTTTTCCTGTCATAAAATGGCTTTGAAATACAGCATAGTTCAGTAAGCACATAGTTCACAAAGGCAAACAAAACAAAACAAAACACACCATTTTATAGAAGCAAATAACTGTATACACATGAATTTGACTGCTGTACTTGCATTCTGTGGAACTAGAAATGCATGTGTTACTGCCAAAAAATATCAGTTATACTTTCTTGGCTGTTCTGAGCAATATTACCTCATGCTAAATGAATGAATGGATGAAAATGAATCTGCTTACTTGAAGGTATGAGATAGAGAGCTGTGTAAAGGAAGCATTCATAGTGGATTTGCTAAAGTATTACAGGATGAAAAATGGAATGGTTGTTGCAGGCAATGGTAATGGTACCAAAAAAGAAGAAAATACAGCAAACAAAGAGAAGCAAAGAAGTAAAATTGAGAGGTTAATTGCTTTGCTGTGTCATTAAATTTATTTATTGTACCTATAACTCTCATACTCATTCTATAAATAACACAGTTTTTTCTGAACCCCAAAATTGACTGTATTTATATTAATTTGTTGAGCTAGTTTGTTTAGCGATTTTCAAGGTGGTCACTCTAAACTGGCACCAATTCCATCTAGTTTACTTTCTGTTAAAACTGCTCTAAAATATTTCTTACGTGATGCTGAACCCAAAGCTTCAGATTTGTTAAAAATCATGTAAAATGTCGCACTATGACCTGAAAATTGGAGTGTAATGTGCAATAAGTGCGAGAAAAATAATAGGACCCCTTTTTTGTAACGTTTCTTTTTTCTTTTTTTTTTGTAAAAGGAGTGATGAGAGTTTTGTTACACGATTATATTTAGCGGGAACAGATAAAGATCAACATGGCGAGGGATAATGTTTTTTCAATTAAAGTCTGGATTCCACCAAAATGAACTTAATTTTAATTAAGATAACAGGTACATTCAAAAATAATTTCATATGTGCTTGAAGCCAATGTTCAAAACTATTTGGGATATTGCTGCAGGAAAGTTTTCTTTTATAATTATTTCTCACACAAATCCCAGATAAGCAGCTTTGGTTTTTCTTTTACCCACTCATATTTGTATCCGTGGTTGTTCACTGTGCGATATTTCTTCTCTGCACAATCATCTTGGATTACTTGATATTCCTTCTCGTAATTTTAGTTTACCAACACATTTTCCAGATACTACGACATGCACATGCCGCTATTTGTACAAAATTCCACGTGTTCATATTTGATGCTAAAATCACAATAATTGAAAAAGATCCACGATTTACTCCTCTGGGTTATTACAGAACCTACCAACCAATGTTTTTCCTGTGCCTTTTTTCACAATTTATGCTTATAATCAATGTTGGTCATGATTCACATTACCGAATAGTTTCAGATGCAACAATAAAGTTTACAAAAATAAAATATAACATTCATATAACAGAAAATTTACGTATTTTTGGTGGACACAAATAAACACAACAAATATCAGCATGAATCATCCATTCCTATCATTCCAAGTTAAACATCCTGGGCTTACAATTTCTCCTACAGTTTAATGAAACAATAAGAGATATGCTGCCTGTTTATGAGGTAAGGATTTTAGTGCACTTCTACTTGCACCATTTCCCTAGTTCTCTCACGTAGTGGAGAGAGCCTGCAAATGTGTTACCATACATTTTACAAGGGTTGTCCTTAAACTAAGCTTCCCAAAGCCATGCAGTCACGAGGAACGCTGTTATGTGAGATCCAGCAATACTGACGTGTAGTTTGTTTCTCCCTCTTCCAGTTCCCTTACCAGCAAGCTGTCTGCCACACTCAGTCTTGGCTCAGGAGCCATTAGAAATGGAGCTTCCACTCACTTCTCCCACCAGGTGTGAATTACGCTCTGTGATTTGTTTTTGTGTGCAAGAAACACTGCACCAGTGGATATTCATTCAAAGACAGACATACAGCCATGATGACCAGTGTTCTGGATGATCATTGGTTTCAGACGACACTATTGTGAAAGTGAAAGAAGCAACGCTCAAAGATCAAAGGGACCAAAAGTGGTTATTGTGCGAATTTCTGCCTACCAGTACAACAATCAATGCGAACTGCTACTGTGAGACGTTGAAGAACCTTTGCCATGCAATCCAAAACAAGAGGAGAGGCATGCTCACAAAGGGAGCTATTTCCATCAGGACAACACTCGTCCTTACATTGCTCATGTGACAACCAATCTCATCAATAAATTTGGATGGGATACTGTCACACATCCTCCCTACAGCTGAGACCTAGCCCCAAGTGACTACCATCTCTTCCCTGACTGAAAGAAACACCTGCGTAGGATGCACTTCAGAACCGGAGAGGAGCTGAAAGTATCTGTTTTAAGCTATCTTCACTGTGTGGCGGGAAAGTACTATGATGCAGGCATACAAAAGTTGGTACACCACATGCAAAAATTCATTGATCAGAATGGCGATTATGTCGAAAAATAGGAAAAAGTCTAAGCTTTCCAAAAATGTATTATTCAATGTCAATAAATGTTTTTCACTGTGAAAAAAAATTGAGAACCTTATTTTACGGATAACCTCGTGATGACCCTATACTTATGCTAAGTTGCTCTCTGTAAGATATAACATCCCAAGCTTCAGCAACCATCAAGTAAAATCCCAAATTTTCCATAACTAATTTTAATTTGTAGTGTCTTTGTTTAAAGTACAATAAAATGTTCTACTTACTTGTGTTTTAGACATAAATCTGAAACTAGTTGAATAGCTTGGATCTCCATTTCATGAGGGCAAGTCCTTAAGTAAGTCAGGTACTCAAAAGGATTATCTAAAAGCAGAAAAACCTTGAAATTTACATACTGAGCTTGTGAATAATAACCAATGAGTAGAAATTTGTCCTTGATACTATCAATACCTCAGTAGTTTTAATACTCAGTGGTATTGAAGGGTCTCTAATATTAAATAAATCTTTATACTTCTAAGTATAACTGAGACAGAACTGAAACTGTTTTATTTGATTATTACTCAAACTATTTAACCATTATTTAATGTAAGAAGTAATAAATTAATATCATACATTAATAAATACAATACACTATTTAGAGCGTGTGTGTGTAGTGTTTAACGCCCGCTTTTACTACTACGGCACTGCAGGCGGTGACACTGATGATACATGGAATGAAGATGGAGCACCGGTAGAATGAGATGGTGGGGGAAACCGGAGAACCCGGAGAAAACCTGCCCAGACGCCGCTTCGTCCACCACGAATACCACATGCGGGTCCCTGGGATCAAACCCGGGCCGCCTAGGTGGCAGGCGAGCGCGCTAACCGCTCGGCCATGGCGCCACCTTATTTAGAGCATTTACATGCATACCAGTATTGTTATTCATATTCAAAACTTTAAAAAATTGTATATTGATACTTCACATTGGTTAAAAAAAGTAACATCACATTGTTAACATGCGTGCAACAACATTGTGTTCAAAATTATTGATGTTTTATCCAACATTCCTACTGTTCTCTGCCATGACAGCAAGGATAAGTACCCAGGAACCATGCAAAAAGCATCTTAGCATAGCATAAACATAACATACAAATGAGTAAATTATGGCAGACACAAAATTTAATTTAATCTAAAAAATAGCTCAAAAAATTATAAAGTGCCAAGAACAAACAAATGATATATTCAGCAAAGAATTCACCACAAGGGATTTAAATCCTACTATCCATGAGTTAAAAGATAACAAAGATCCCGGACCAGATCTCGCGAACAAGTATTTACATTATTTATTTATGCCAACAAACTTACGAACTGGTTTGAGAATTTAATGCCATTCTGGCAGTTTGTCACAATAGCTCAATGGTTAGAGCAGCTGCCTGGTAAGCGGAAGGTCTGTGGTTCAAATCCCAGTTGTGGCATTGAATTTTTAAGTTCCAGTTCTACCTCTCAAAGTATTTACATGTTGAATTTCTGAAACATCTTGGACAAATGGGAAGAAACACTCCACTGAAATTATTTAACCTATTATGGATGTCTACTGTATCTTGAGTGGAAAAAGCAATAATTATCCCTATTATGAAAAAAAAGACAAACCACCCAACAATATAAATACTTACTGGGCAATTTCCTTAACAAGTGTCAGTGCAAAAACAGCAGAATAATGACTACATATTTACACAGATGGATCTACTATCAATAACAAATGAGGATCAGGATTTATGTGTGCTTTATTCTCATTTTACCAACAGCAGGATACCATACAACGAATTTTGATGCAGAAGTAATGGCTACTTATATTTCACTTCAACATCTTCTATACAGAATAGATAAATTTCAGTCATATTCTCTCATTCTAAAGCAGCACTATATGCTATAAATTCAAACAATGATGCCAATCCAAATTAAAGAATATCACAAAATGATCCAACAACTCCAAACACCACAGAAAAGAATTCAATCAAATGGATACCTCCACATTGCAGAGTTGCTGCAAATGGAACTACTGATTTTCTTGCCTAAAGAGGTTCAAATTTAGTTCAGATTAAAATAAAGGCTTACCTTTTACATCTATAAAAAGACTAATTAAAAACAAATATAAAGTCAAGCAAACTCAAACACCATGTAACAAAGTAAAAGATAAAAAATGGAACATTCTAATTAAAAACCAGAAATTATTCCAGAAATCCCCAAAGAAACCTGTAGTAGCAAAATTTAGATTACTTATGGAACATGATTATTTGGCCAAACACCACAAAGCGTGGCTGCATCATGGTTGAAGGGTTAGACCATTCGCCTCTGACCAAACCAGCCTGGGTTCAATCCCAGACGATTGATAGGATTTGTGATGGACAAGGCAGTGCGGGGGAGGCTTTCCTCCGGGTTCTCCAGTTTTTTCTGCCATCTCATTGCACTGGTGCTCCATCTTCATCCCATGTATCATCAGTGTCACCGCTTGCGGTGCCATATATAGTAAAAGTGGACATTAAACACTACCAAAAAAAAACGTAAAATGTGGTAAGGCTGATTGAATTTTGGATTGACCAGCTCCTCCTGCCACCCACCATTAAATTTTGTGTCAGCCATAATATATTTTGTATATGGGAACCACAAAATGTGATACAATAAAGAGAAAACATATAATTGAGCTGAGTTTGGTGTCTAAAAATTTAGTGTATAACTGAAAAGCAACTAAAGTGAATAATGTATAAATGAGGCTCAGCTATAATATGTAGTGCCAATAAATTGTGGTAGTGTCCCGTCCCTGTATTTGACCAAATTCATGCTAACTTACCTTGTACTGAGATATATTTCTCCCCAAGATCAAGCTCTGCATGGAACTGTAACAAAAACACTTCCATTGAAGTAATGGACAGTGCTGAGAGAAAACATTTCATTTTAAAATATTTAGAACAAGAGGAAAATGCTTCATTCATACTGACACATAATAATGTGGTACTAACATTGTGAAGTGAAGAAATAAGTATGGTAAACCATTCAAACTGACATATTTTATTATGGGAAACCACTATATACAATGCTCCTTGTTATTTATACATTCAAATTGACTTAATCATAATCTTTATTCACCCTTAAGCTTCTTACAAAAGAGGCAATAGGTATTTGTTGGAAGTAAATGTGCACAATATATTAATACTAAGAATAGAGATTTCATTTAGAGTCAAAAGCCTTTACAGATAAGCCAACAGCATATCCTATTGAACAGCACCAATACAAAAGTTATTGCTAGAGTTAATACAGAAGGGACAAGAAATATAACTACAATGCATTCCTGGACACTTTGGTGTATCAGGCAATGGGATAACAGATGAAATTGCCAAAACTGCTGCAACATTACATCCAACACCTTCAAAACAGATGTCTCTACTAACAGCAATAAGACTGGTTAACAACTCAATCACAAAAGAATGGACAAACACATGGTTAACATCAAAAAATGGAAAAATGTTGCAACAACTATTGAAAGAACCAAATGACGTAAAACACATATATAACAACATTCCAAGGACCATCCAGATTTTTGCTTCAAGATCCAGAACAGGACACATTATAACAAGAAAGTACCTATATTGTTTTCACTTAGTGGAGTTGCCTATGTAGAGGACCTCAAGTTTTACTTCCAACAACTGCTATAGAAACATCCTTATAAACTCAATTCCACCAATGGAAGAAGCTGTGCTATGGTATATTTTGTGCACCCTGAGGTTGTAGTGTAGGGCAATGGAAACCTATAATGAACATTTAAAACTATGTTCCATGGTGTAGTGTATAGTCATGCAATGGACTCGTGTTGTCAGTGATGCTGGATACATGTGATGAAGAGTGAAGAATGAGAAGGCTTTACAGCATTAACATAACACTTAACCCCCATCTTAACCCCTTAGTACTTGGTGTAACATATTTTACACAAAGCTATTTTGTTAAGATTTTAGTTTTTTAATAGGTTTGTTTGTTAATTTCTTACTATATTAACCTCAACAATAAAATACAAGTGTTTACATTTGATACTGTAACACTTAGTATTTGCAAATTGAGATCCACATATTAAACAGCATACTTTCCTGTTTTTGTAACTTACACAAATTCCCTCTGCTGTTCTTCATGAAACAGACATTCCAATGAAGTCATAATCACCACTGAATGAAGCGTGTCAGAAACTGAACAGCAGTGAAGGGGAGGGATGACCAGTGGAGTGAGGCAAGAATGTGTTTCAGTGGATTGACCTTTTTGAGCTGATTTTGCCTATGCCTGCTCAAAATGCTTGATTTGGTATTGTCTTTCTGCTCTACAATATTCCAGACATTGTTTTTCTACATCTAATACAGGTCTTGTTAATAAAGTAATGATGCCAGGGAAGAAGCACTTGCTGGAGGAGTGAAATGATAATGGCTTTGCATTTAGAAAATGTTAACTCTATCAAATTTTGACATTAGATAACCTACAATACCATATTGGTTGGACTGAGGAAAAAATATCATTGATCAGTTATAAACAATATCATCTCAGTACATAAAACTGATCCATTTTGGTAATGACATGATCATCAATATTCTAGAAAGAAAATCTTGTATTTGTTAAACTTTTTCACAATTCTGTAAAATTAATTTTCTAACCTCATATGCTGTAATATGCTAAAACTTACTGCCAGTACTGTTTCTGATCCTTGAAGAGTTTGCATTGCCTGCTCGACATCTTCTTTTGTTACATGTTTGAACTCATCTTGGGGTGCAATTAGGAAGCCTTTGAAACCAACAACTCCAGCTTCCACCATACTCAACAATTCATCCTGTAATTATAGTTCATAATTATGTATGACATTTGTTTCCTGAGCATTGCTTTTTCTACAGGTTTTCTTTTTTTAGGTTACCAAGAGTAAAAGTATGAAAACACTGTAGCCAAGTTTTTTTATGGTGATGCCACTCAAGCAAACAACATGCAGTGCATTAAGTAGTAAATATATAAGATAAAGCCATAAAATTCACATTAGAAGCTGAAATAAAAAATGACTAACTTTTAATATCTATAGAAAAGTACACAGGTCTGTAATTGGAGTGATACGGGGTGGTATGCCATATGGAAATAGGTATTTTACTGAGCTGCATGGTGACATATTTTGCATATTGTATATGTATGTAGGGGTCATATAGGAGCAAATCTTTGACTGTAGAGGAGTCCATCCATTGTGATGACTGATGAATGGCATTCATAGCAAGAAGAGAAAAGAACTCCGTAGGTAAAGTGAATCAGAGACTAATTTTTCTAAAAGCTGTTGGGCCACGACTTAGAAAATTTAATCCCCAACCATTGCGCCTTGGCTCAAATTCAGAACTTGATAATCAGACGAAACAGCATTTTATAGAAAAGTAAAATCTTTAATGCTATTTTACATAAATTTACCATTCTTAATGTTTAATTTATAATGCATTAAAAAATGACTCCAAACAAAGATGAATTTGATAAAGAATATAAATATATATTATCAATAGCTTTAATAAACTGCTTTAATATTTTCTTAATAAATAGGTATGGGATGAATGAGAAACTTTGAATCTAAATCACTGAACTGTGAATCTGAAACCAAACTCCTAAGCCTATGGACTGACTATACCTAAGCTGGAACAAGCAAATTGAAAACTTGGCAGTCAAGCTGAGCAAAGCAATTATTTAGTCTCAGGCAATCAAAGACTCATATGTTGGATAATATTCTAACAATACTTAAGCTACAAACTTCCATTCAAAAAGTAACATGGAATAATGTTATGGGAAAATTCAGTAAGCAATGATATAACATTCAAATTATAAAAGAGAGCAATAAGAACAATGGCTGATATAAAAAAACACAGAAAACTGCAGAGAACATTTTAAAAGACTGACGTATTACCCCTGGCCTGTGTATATATATAAGATGTGTTGCACAGCAAGTGGATGTTTTAAAAACTTCTCTTCATACAGCCGCTACACTTTTAAAATTGAAACTCCACAGAGTGACTATTGTACATGAATTACAGTAGTGGAAGGACACACAAACCACAGACCACAAAATGACTGCTCTGTAAATGATTAATATGCTTATAGTTGTCATTGTTAAGAAAACCATTCTTTTGTATATCTTTACACATATCTTGACAATTCCCATATCACGTACCTAAATGTGATTAGAGGAAGATGATATATTCAACTCAAATAACAAAATTATACCTCTACATTCATAAAGGTGCAAGATATATTACTACAAAATTATAGACTATATAGATTATGATTAAACTTACATTGAAAAATTTACACACAATTTATCAACCAAGGTTAGAAGTACATTTTAAAAATATTAAATCCAAATGGATTTGTAAATTAAATATGGCAATCATTTTTAACCATCTAATCATGAAATGAACCCTAAAACTAAATTATTAAAACCAACATAAAGTTTTGACCAAGAAGAATGATGCACCCAGCTTAAAGTTGTGTTTTTTAAGTATATACCTGATTGTTGGGCTGAAGTCCACCCCAAAATGCTACATCCACATGGATTTTATCCTTTGCTGCTGCCATCTTTGTTTTCAAATTCTTTGCAGATGTTGTGTAAGGCACTGAGTTGCTAAAACAGAAACAAAACCAAAATAGATCTCATACTTAGAGCACTAGTTACTAATCCTAATTTTGGTTACTTCTACAGTTCTCATATTGTGTGATCCTAAATGGTTCACTAAGAGACCAAATCAGGACTGAGGAACTCAGAGGAAGGACCAAAATGCACAATGTAGTAGAAAGGGCAGAAAACCTAAAATGGGAATGGGGTGAACACGTTTCACACATGGACCACCAGAAATGGACACACCACATCACAATGTGGGACCTGCAAGAAGGATGAAGAAACATGGGATGTTAAAGGACAGATGGGCAGAGTACTTTCAAACCAAAGCGGGAAGTCAATGGTTGAGAGTTGCAAGAAACAGGGAAGTATGGAGACAGTTGGAGCCAAATAGGAATCAACAGGCACCAGACAGAGCAGAAAGACAATGACAGCAAGTGCAAAAGTTGTGAACAGTGGAGTGCATAAGTGTCGGGGGACAGGAAAAGTGGAAGGGTTTTATGACTGGGAAATATGATTAGGAATAGGAAGACAGCTAAGCAACACAACAAAACTCCCAAGGATTTGTTCACTTTCAGAACTTATTTAACATCTAGCCCTTGTGTAAACAGGAGACCTTTGCCCAGTGAGTGAAATCCCAGGGGGGATGGGTAGGATTTCCCCCCACCCCCACCAATGACTTTATATCCATAATTTACCCCCACTAAAATATCCCAGGGGAGTGGTTTATATAACAAGACAAACAGCAAAACATACACAACTAAAATGTTTTCCAGCCACCAATCAGGAGAAGTACTGTAAACTTAGACGTAGAAATTTCCTTTCCAAATTATCATTTCACTTCATCGCCTGTGATGCTGAAAGAAGCAACAGCAGGCATTAAGCATTATTAAAAAGCAAGTTATTCGAAAAAATTCTTAGATAAAACTTTCATCAATGTGAATCATTCTATGGTAAGACTGAAAAGTAAATATAGTGCACCAAGTCTGAGAGGGCAAAGAACCAGCTACAAGCTTCAATATACAAACCACATTTCTTCTTACAGGGGCATGTCTACAATAGTGGTTATTCCTCCAGCAGCAGCTGCTCGTGTGGCAGTCCAGAAGCCTTCCCAGTGTGTGTAGCCTGGCTCGTTAACATGTACATGGGAGTCCACCAGACCTGGCATCAACACCAAATCTCCCACATCCTCTACCTGAAAAACATTCAAAATTGCACTCTTTATACTTATAACAGCTGTCTTATTTGACATTTTACAGGTATATTTTGCATTGGAAATGTCTAAACAAGAG
Organism: Tenodera sinensis; assembly: GCA_030765045.1. NCBI lineage: Eukaryota > Metazoa > Arthropoda > Insecta > Mantodea > Mantidae > Tenodera > Tenodera sinensis. The sequence continues at coordinate 163,830,400 of CM060966.1, forward strand.
TTATAATAAAGTATACTCATATAATTATAAATATGGAGTCTTATGAAAGTTAAATTATAGTAAAAATTGACCACTAACAAACTCACACATTTTTACTATTTACTATATCACTTGTATAAATAGTAATTCAATTATCCTCACAATTATCCTCACCATTTCAAATCTTTATTCATGGTAAAAAGTTTCTGCAATGGAAAAAACATAAAGGGGAGAAAAAGTTAAGGAATAATTATTGTAAAGTTTCAGCATGTCCATTGGAGGATATTTACGAGTTAAGATCAAAAATGGCCAACACAATGAAAAAATGTATTTGATGCAATAACAGGACCATTGTAAGTTTTTGTCTATCTACTAAAGGATCCTTGTTATACAAAATTATATAAAAATTCAATGACATAATCACAGGATATTCACAGAAAGTTCAAGATATACACATAATCCAAATTATTATAGCTATTTTTGAGATTATATAGAATAGTGTACTTTTTCCATGTAAAGGTTAGCATAAGGTTAGGATGTTTTCTTGAAAATTCTTAGTGTCATGTAATTTGAAAATATTCTGTATCTGTAAATATGTTTGCCTGTCTCACTAGCGTGATGGTTAGTGTGTCTGCCTCACATTCAAGAGGTTGTGAGTTCGAATCTCGCTTAGGGTAAGTTATCCGGGTAAGGTATTTTTCCTGAAGTTTTTCCTGAGAAGACAAATGTCAGGTAACTTAAAGCTCCATGGACCTCAGGCTCATTTGAGCGTCATTTCACCCATTTCATTCACTCACCATCTGATATGACATTACATTGGAGGAAGTTCACAAAAAAAAAGTAAATATGTTTGTAAATAACCAAGTGACAAAACCTATTGCTTATTGTAATCTTAATGGTGAATAAATATGATTATGATTAAAAGATGTTGAACTTAAATACAAAGTTTGTATTTCACTGATTTTTCATTTTTCAGTTGGTTGTTACACTCACAGGCCATTTCTTAAAATGCATTTTTTGGGTTTAAGGTAACACAAAACATTTACATAGACTTTAAGAAAAGCAAAGTATTTGAAAAATTTTAAAAAATAAAGCAGAATATCAGAAATCCTTCAGACACAAAAGTTGTGTACTTTAACAAGTTCTGTGTTTATTGTATAGTAAGATTTTATCTCTGTTATGGTTTACCAATTATAGAAAAATTGTTCAGAATGAAGAAGGCTTCACAGACTATTCACAAAAGTTCAAGATACACATTTTATTTGTCTTAAAAACCACTTTAGTCTTTGAATATAAATAAAAAATGCCATTTTTGAGAAAATCACAAATAATGAACTTTTTACTTGTGAAGAGTACTTTGAAAATCTTCCTGTTGCATTCTTGGAAGTGTTGAACTTAAGTACCAAGTTTGGCATTTCACGACTTTTCATTTTTGAGCTATACTGTTTACACGCACATGCACAATCACAAATTGCAAAATGCTTTGCCTTCAGCTTGCAATTATTGTTAAGTCTTATTTCCTAAGCTTATTCCACTTCAGTAAAGCGCACACACATGCACACATGCACACACAGGCACGCACGCAGGTATGCATGCACACGTGCACACACACGCACATACTGACACTCATAAAGACCTTTTTCTTAAAATGATTTTTATTTGAGGACCTCAAAACATGCATTTCTACTGAAATCTTTATATTAAATACTGGTGAACTCTGCTAATCCAAATTAGGGGTGTTGTATGTTTGGATTTGGAAATGTTCAGATTATCCAAAAAAAAAAAAAAAAAAAAACCAACAACAAAATGTAAATAAATTCAGCTAAAGGATTAGCATCTACAAGGTAACATAGCATAGCAATGTGAGGAAGTGACAATGTTGTGATTACCATGCACAACATGACAATGTATTCAACATGATAATGTATTCTTTTGATCTGTGAACATGGGCAACCACATGTGATAGCGGTATGTAGGTAGTTTACTTTGTTCCACTATTGTTAGCAATCATTCTAATGTAATTTATCCTTTTCACTCACAAATTAATACAGAACAGATGCTTGTTTGCATTATACCTTGCACAGAAACTGTTATGTTCTTCAGAATTTAAATTATTCAATAAATATATATTTAAGTAAACTAAGAAATGATTACCTCATAGTTAGGGCTGCTCTTCAAGACATTGATAAGTTCTGAACCTCTAAAAACTTTCTCTATAATGCCTTTATCACCCACAAGTAGTCCTGCTTCTTGTAAACCATCTTCCAGCACCACTCGCTTGCCATGGTACAACTTCATTATGGTTTTTGCTGGCATTGTTTAGCTGTTTACAACAAAGTCTGAAATTTAAAAACATGTTTTGTTAAATTGATTTACATTAACAACAGTGGCAGTGATAGAACCTCCAACCTGGGATGGCTCTGGCTTTGACATGGGGAAAATAAGGAAAGCAATAATAGCAGAGATGGATTTATTAGGTACTTGCAAGCTTTATGAGCTCTCAGATGTCATTGTTGTCAAAGACAGCAACAGGACTTTTCATGTCTTTTACATAGTTGTACTTTAAATTATATAATAGTAATAGTAATAGTGGTAATAATAATAATAATAATAATAATAATAATAATAATAATAATAATAATAATAATAATAATAATAATAATAATAATAATAATAATAATAATAATAATAATAATAATAATAATAATAATAATAATAATAATAATAATAATAATAATAATAATAATAATAATAATAATAATAATAATAATAATAATAATAATAATAATAATAATAATAATAATAATAATAATAATAATAATAATAATAATAATAATAATAATAATAATAATAATAATAATAATAATAATAATAATAATAATAATAATAATAATAATAATAATAATAATAATAATAATAATAATAATAATAATAATAATAATAATAATAATAATAATAATAATAATAATCATAATAATCATCATCACCATCATCACACTACAGACCTAATTTTCATTATAGCATGTGCTGATTTTAATAATTAATTGCTTATTTAATTAACAACCAAGAAATGCTGTTAACAAAGAGCATGAAATACTTGTTCTTTTAAATATTCATTCTGACACAGATAAATGTTACAGCAAAATTCTAGAAATAATTTTTTTACTGTCTTAGTTCTTTAGTAAAATATTAAATATGGCAATTTTTATTTCTAATTTTAGGATGTTAAGTGGACAGATAAATACATAAAATACATACGGTAAACAATACATTAATAATATTTTTCTTCATAACCTGTTTCCTTATAATTTTTAAGAAAATTGAACAAAAATTGTATACTGTGAAACATTATTAATCTTGAAAAATGTAATAAATAAAGAAACCAAAAAAAAATAGTTTTCAAATTATGAAGGGTTATTTGATCATATGAGACCTTTATAAAGTTTTACAATACAATTCCTCAGCATCATTGGCAGATAACTATAAGGTGCTGTCTGATCAACAGAAGAAGGCAAGCTGCAGGAATGTGCTCGTAAACACTTTCTACCATCTCCATCATTGTTTATGGATGCTAGTATGACACACAATAACAGTGTTGTCAGATAAATGTGTGACACCTATCATAGCAGTTATATACATATTAGATGCCCTAGCAGGGTGATATACATATTTTGTTGTAAACAAATAGATTACATATGCAGATTAACTGTTCAAACCCCCTCTCACACCTCACACCTTTCTCGCCTTCTTCTGGTAGTCAGACAGTAAAATATACTTATCAACATACAAAAACTTACTCATATTTTTAAGCATTTTGCCAGCTTTCACTGTTTTAAAATAAACTATTAGTTTAATAGAACTCTAGATAGCTATAAAGTTCTAATTTACACTTGAAGTAAATCTGTTTTCCATAGATTCTGCTCAAGGAATCTTAAAAATCTGTCAATTAAAAAATAAAACTATGACAATAGTCCACCTGTTTAAATACATTCATGAAATGAAAAATCAAATGTGTTGCATTCATATGACTTTCTCTATTCATTCTTCTACATTCTCTTACAGAAACTTATTCTTCTATTTCTTGTTAATCCAGATAAACTTTTAATTTACATTCACACATTTCACTGTAGAATATAGTAACAATAGATTTTTAGTGAGTGTCTTGTATTTGATGACTGAAATTCCATGTTCTTTACATAATCATGACAAAAATTAAAAAATGATTACTTCTCATTTGAGAAGAGTATAAGTATTTGAATATTCAAATTAATAACAAGGAATATCTTGCAAACAGTTAACTCCACAAAAAAATGTATTTGAGATAAATTGTGTGCTTTAACAGATCCACACTTTTTTGTGCAGTAAGATTTTGTCTCTTGCCATTTACCAACTATGCAAAAGTCAAAGTGAACAGAACTGCAGAGGTTATTCCCAGAAAATTCAGGATATACATTTCATTGTCATGGGCATATCTTAAAACATTGTATTTTAATTAAAACTATTAAGAGCAAATTTTTGAGAAAATCAAAATTTTTGAAAATGGTTTCATGTGAATGTTGGAGGGTATTTTAAAATCTTTGTGTAGCATCCTTGGAAGATGTTGCACTTAAATACTATTAACATTTGACTTTTCGTTTTTGTGTTATGCTGTTAGCAGACCTTCTTTGGAAATGCTTCTTCTGATGTCAGGGACCTCAAAACGTGTATATTGGATGAAATCTCGCTATCGAATTTTTGGGTGGAATACACTATATGCTTCTACTTACTGTAATACGTAGTAGAGAAAGTAAAAAAAGTCATTGTTGCTGTTGGAAAATAGTACTTGAAGAGAACGAAACACAGAAATGAATCTTTAATTCATCACATTAAGTTTGTCGTCAGGAATAGTTATTTGCGACACACGCGGTCCCACCATTCCTAGGTAAATACAAGATCTTGCGTTACAGCCTCTTCCTCAATACACGGATGACGTCATCAACTCCCACAGCTGCTAGGAAACGATAAACACATACAGCATTACGAGGTACTTTAAAATGACAAACAACTTCCCACGTGATTTTAAATGCAACGAGTTATTAAAAACTAACTGCCATTCTCTTCTTATATTCAATGATACGTATCAGTCCAGCTTCTGCTTTTTAAATAGGTACCTAAGTCAATATGAACAAACAAAAAAGAAAGGGCAAAATCCTCGCAAAACAAAAGCGGAATTAGAATATAAGTCGCTAAAACATCTTGTAGACTACAAACAAAGCTTTAAAAATGCTCCTACTATGTAAACATACACTTGGTTGAGAATAAGTTTAGTTGTGTAACAAAGCACTTTAATTTTTCGCAAATGAATTATATATCGCAATGCTTTGAAAATGGTGAGGCATAATTTGGGGTTTAAAACAAAAGGCAGAGCTAAAAAGAAATTACTCACCGTGTTTAAACCTGCTAAGGCTGCCGGTACTCCTGCTACTGGCGGTTTACAGCTGCCGTGCTACGTATTAGAATATTAGAAGTGCATTAGCAGAAATAGAGTATATGCGGACTTCAAACTTCAGTAATATTCTTTGGTAGTGACAGGTCAATTGCTGGCTTCATTAATGCATCCACGCTTTTTAGCACATTGTTTTTATTTGACCCATTATCAGCCGTTTGCATTCTTCGTTAGATTTGTCACAATATTTATTTTTTATCATCAGAGACCCAGATGCTTTGGAGTGCTGACTTTTGACACCAGTCGTTTTTAAGGCGAAAGATCATTTGTTTATTTACTTTAAAACTGTGACCTAACGCTGTAGTCATAGATTTAGGTTAAGGCCGTATGACAAATGCATTCTTTTATGGAGCCTGTATGAAGCGAAGCCTGTTAACTTCTTATACTGCCAGTATGTGTGTAAAATGAATATGAACCAAATATTTCAAAACTGTGCTATCCAAAATAATTCCCTTCAGAACAATATAGGCATTTGATTGTACTTTAATCCATAATCTAGTTTTTCTCTTCTTCCAATCATGTATTCAACATATTCACCAGATTTCCATTCATCATTTCTAACCACTTATGTTCATTTTAATACGCTGAAAAATTGACGCAAACTTTTCAACTAAAACGGCACCCAGGATATTCTTTACTATCCTGGCCCAATTTGAGGAACTTTAGAAACTACAAAAAATACTGATTAAAGCAGGGGTGCACAACCTAATTTAGATCAAGAGCCATTCTGTTCTAAAATAGTTAACAGATCCATCATCCAACCCTCCAATGCAGGCCTAATCATATCTTAATAGTCTAATATTCAATACACCAATAGTGATAATAGTCCTTTTATTGGCATATCTATTAATTTAATTACTGGTCATAACAGAACAAGTGGCAAATGTTATTCATTATAATGAGAAACTTGACACTGCTTAAGTTTTGCTAACTTTTCAATATCCGGTTCAGTGTTTGATATTGCAATACGCATGCTTGCTTCCAAATGTTGATCTGTAAGTCTGGGTCGAGTATTGGATCTCAATTGTTTCATAACCGAAAATGGCTGTTCATTGTCAATACATGATCATTTGCTTGGGCAAGTACAGCTTATAGAAATAAAGGAGTGATACATCATCAAATTTGCTTTTAATTCTGTGTTGCTCTGAATATTAACTAATTACATGAATTACATCTGAAAAGATGATGACTCAATATCAACATTAAAAGGTAGTGAAAATAATTCAAATGATTTTGGAACTTTCGAACATCTTCAAAACGGGTTTTGAACTCCTCTGTGAGATATTTCAAGAGGTCAATGAACTTGTCAAGGTTAGATTTGTTCAGGTTGCGTCATTTCATTCACTGTCGGAAAATTGACAAATACTTCACTTTTTATTTGCGTCTGCCAAACTACAAGTTTCTTTTTTTCAAAAGATTTGATTAAGTTGAGCAGATGATGGATCATTTGGTTTTTCCTTGCATTTTGGTATTTACATAGTTCACTAAGGTGCTCCAAGGTGCTGAAGTCAAATAACTATCACTGCTGATCAGTTCGTAAAGTTTTGATTTGTAAAAAAAAGTTCATAGTTCACACCTTGTGTAAAATATATTACATTGTCATCATGCATCTATCAAATAGATATTTTGATATCAAAGCATGTTCTGTATTAATTAGTTTAATATTTATCTTCAACCGGCCGCAATTTATATTCCGGCGGGCCGCATGCGACCCGGGGGCCGCGGGTTGTGCATGACTGGATTAGAATAACAGGGAGTACCTTGTAAATACCTTGTGAAATGTTTAAGGAGTAGATGTTACCACGGCGAAGTCATATGGAGAACCACCGAGTGAGTGAGTGAGTGAGTGAGTAGTGAGTGAGTGAATGAGTGAGTGAGTGAGTGATTGAGTGAGTGAGTGAGTGAGTGAGTGAGTGAGTGAGTGAGTGAGTGAGTGATGAGTGAGTGAGTGAGGGAGTGGGGTTTAAGGACCCGTCGAAAGCTACGTCATTTGGGGCCCCCTATTAGATCATTTAATATGCTGAAAAATGGCGCGAATTTTTCAATTAAAATGGCATCATTCTTCCGTTTTGTCAAGTCCACCAATTAGCATTGTTATTACACCGGCTTTCCATGCCAATTTCCCCTAATATTTTAATGAAAGAGGAGTTGCCATCCTGAATCCTTTGTTTCATTGCCTCCTTTTTGAATTGTCTTCCACTACTGTTCCCATCATCGCCTTCAATATCAGTCTTGTCGCAATCAACACTATTTTCACATAGCTCCTTTTACGAATTCTAACCTATATCGTTCTTTTCTTTCTCCTTTGCTGTGGGATAAAGATGATGAATCTATTGTTTTACTAGAACTTTGTGTCTGGAAATGTTGTTCATCTGTTCTTGTAGTAGGAATAGTTCCAGGCTTTAAAGAAGGCCCTCTGAAGTTTTCATCTGGCATAAGCTATTTTTTTTAAAATCTGTGACTGTTCATAATCTGTGTCCTTAAAATGGAATGAACATAAACGAGCTCCAGGACCAAGCGAAAAATTGTTTCGTTTGCAAAATTCTACCCATATTATATACCTTTTGGGAGATTTGTCTCTATTGGGAAAATTATGAAAATGTGTTCCCCTTTGTGTATTACTTTTCACATTACAGCCATATGCACTACATAGAGACATTTTCTTTTTCACAATATTAGTTCTTGTTTGTATAGGTATAAATTAAACTCACTCAGCAACAATACCAAACAATATACACTACTCTTGAATTTGAAATACCACCAAGAACAATTATTGAAACAACATATTATTGCACGTCTGGCACTGTAATTCCAAAGCTTCCTTCAACACACTGCATGCACTGGTGACGTAGGACAGAGATTTTATTTGCTTATGCAGCGATAAGTGCGGCCTTCTGTAGAAATAATCTTACCAATATATTTTACAAGGCATATCCTTCATTTAGAAATGAACATAAAGTTTGTTTTTGTTCCCCTTAAGCTGTAATGTTATTCTATGGGATTTTTGGGAAAATATTACATAAAAGAGAGTTAATGATAGCAAGCGCGTTGTTGATTGGGTATAACGACCCGCCACTGAATCGACTGATAAAATTAGAGCATCAGCTGCTAACAAGAAAGTGCAAGCGTCTTCCTTCGAGATTTAATATTTTGTTTACACTTTCATAAATAAGTTCTTTATTACGTACCTGCGTGTACGGTTTTTATTTTTAATATAGGTGAAAATATCTTACCTTTTAAAAATATAAACGGGCAGCCAGGATCACCTGTGAAACAGTTCTTGTTCGGCGAGCTGCCGACTAGAAGTAAATCGCCTGAACAAAGAGGAGATAGCTTGATAAGAAGCAATTGACCTTAGTTCTGACACTCCTCCAGTTGAGATCAAGCAGCGGCCTCCATATAGAATGTTGTTAGCCTTCTTTAGCATCTGTAAATCCATGTTCCGCCTTCTCCTCACTTGTTTACCGTGTTTCGCTTGTTTTGTTTTTCACCTCGAAATACGCAAACAGCAAATGAAGCTGTTTATTCCTTACGATACACTAACAATGTTAGATATTGTCTCATTTCTGTTTAGTTATTTCAGCGCGTATAGAATCTGAATGCCCCAAAATATACGGTCTTTGATGTATCGTGTTTTCAAAGGAAAATATTAAAGATAAATGCCTTTGTTGGTAGAGCATCTGCCTGCTGTCCAAAGAGTCCCGGGTTCGATTCCCGGCAGGGGGGTAGGAATTTTTCTCCAGCCAGGATTATTCCTCATCCTTACCCGAGTCTGGAAGTGTAATGGCGGCGCCGTGGCTGAATGGTTAGACCGCTCGCCTACCACCTAGGCGGGACCCGCATGTGGTATTCGTAGTGGACGAAGCGGCGTCTGAGCGAGTTTTCAGCGGATTCTCCAGTTTCCCCCGCCATTCATTCCACCAAGGCGAGTAGGCGAGTGGTCTAACCACTCAGCCACGGCACCGACACAAATACTATAAATTGTTACAACAGAACAATGAATTAATATTGTTTGATTGCAAACTTCTAACATGCGGCCCTCCCCTGAAAAAAAAATCTGCCGACGCCCACGTACATGTTTTATGTAATAGCTTTCAAGAATACAATTCGCTATATGTTATAATTAGATATGCTAAAACAAAACAACAAAGCCTGGTTCACAACCCCGACAACGGTAACGAGAAAGAGAACCTTAACAAGTACTGAAACGCGGGGTTTTACAACCAACGGGAAGCTTTCCCGGGCCCTGGGAACGTGAAAGAAGACTTGGCAAAGTCTAACTTTCGGTTCCCGTTACCGGACACATCATGTTAGATTCATACTGTGCGTAATGACTTTTCGCTGTAGAAATTAATCAAGCTGTCCGGGTCATGAAACTGCCGCTGGAGCTCTCTCTAGTCGGAAGCTAGAAAAAATATTGTTCAGTTAGAAACAAATGAATTCCCAGTGCGCAATATCGACCTCCAGTCCTTCATTTTGGGGTATCTTGTCGTTATCGTTCTCGGGCTATTGTCAACCAGCCTTTAATATTAATGACTCGACCAAATGTCAACAATTCTGAACAGAGGCGGATCCAGGGTTACTTTAGGAAGGGGCTAATATATTTTGAAACATGCGTACTAATAGGCAAAATGACGCAATAATGTACCATTTTCGTTTCTAATTTTTACTTTCTCTACTGGTAAGTAGAGGAAGTATTGTATTCCACCCAAAAATTCGATGTCGAGATTTCACCGGAAATACATGTTTTACGGCCCCCTGAATCCAAAAAAAGCATTTTTAGAAAAAGGTCCGTGTGTGTGTCTGTGTGTGTGTCAGTCTGTGGACAGCATAACTCAAAAAGGAAAAGTCGGTTAAAAACCAAAGTTGGTATTTAAGTTTAATGTCTTTCAAGGATGTGACACGAAGATTTTGAAGAAAATAGCCCCACCATAAACTACCCTTTACATGGAAGATTTTTCAAAAATTTTGATTTTCTTGAAAATGGCTCTAACGATTTTGATTAAAATGCCATATGTTTGAGATATTTGTATGACAAATGAAATTTATATCTTGAATTTTCTGGCTATTGCCCCTGTAGTCGTATTTACTCTGGATGAATTTTGCATAACTGGTAAACCGTTAGAGATAGACCAAATCATACTATACAAAAAATGTAGATCTTTCTAAAATACACAATTTATATCTCAATATATTTTCTTGTAGGGTGAACCATTTCGGAGATATTCCTTGTTATGTGTGTGAGTTTCGGAAAACTTTCGTGAAATGGAACATCGCTGTTCATTTTTTTATATGTTAAGTGTGCAAAGACAACAGAATCTCAAACATTTGACTATCGCACAAAGCCTACTGTATTCTAACATTCCCCTTGCACCTACAAGGAAATAAGCAATAAGATAATTTGTACAAATGCTTATCTCAACTAACAAGAAAGAAGATATAGGAATAAGAGTTTGTAAGAATGGTTAGTTCAAGAGTAGAGAAAGTCATGTGAGTGCAACACATCAGATTTTTTTAAGTATCAGATAAGTGAACTGCGAATTATCCTTTGGATGCAAACATTAATTTAGAAAACTATAAAATGATTTATAAATTATGGATGCGTTTTAAACGATATAGTACCTAGGTAAGTAGTTTGATTACTCAGATCATTGCACATGTACTTTCTGAAAATGTTAGTAAAATTACCAATGCCGCCTTACTTGTTTATGTTTTAATCGAGCGTTGTCATATATAGAGTGAATATTAAATGCTGGTACAGGGGTACCAACAAACCATCAGTACATCTATAAATATATGTGAGATTTTTCCCAAATATCGAATGGTAAAGTATTATTTTCATGGTCAACGCTTCTGTATTCAGAGGCTTTAGTTCAGGGGAAGACAACTTCGGGCCGTGTGACGTATTTAAACGAAGAGCCAGCTTGTACGTTCGTGTGACGTCAGGCGAGAGCAGCGAGGCTGCCTAGATCAGCGGCGCATGTGTTCAGTTCCCCGTGTTTCACACTAGTTTGAGACCAGGCTTGAAGCTGTGTATATTCGTTGTGTCCTAGTTATTGGATCGCCATTTGAAGCTGAAGTCGTTGGTGACGTGACGTTGCCCTTAGATGTAGCTCGCCCCGGCTAGTTCTGCAAGAAATCTCTTTATCTCGGGTTTGCGTAAGTGTAATGGACAACCCAAGAACAACTTTGCATATCATTTTATTGTCTATTAAATATTTTCGGGAGTTATGCCGAAAATATTTGTATCTGTAGAGGAATCGCCCTCACATCCGCGCAGCACGACCTCCCGTACTGGTCTCTGGTTGAGTAGTGCCCCGACGCTTTCTCTCTTACCCACGCTAAGAAAAACCGTTCTCTTCCTATTTGAATGTCATGACGTCATCCAAGAAAGCCTCGTATCCAAAATGCTATTTCCTTTTCCCGCAATTTAGAAATGTCCCTTTCTATTATAACATGTTCTTTTATGAATTTCGAATATATAATTACCTTTTTAGGATTAAACGATGTTTACTTTATATTTTATTAAATATATCGCGCGACTTTTAAGGTTGGTAGACTTGACTTTCGAACGTGTATTTAAACTATGTGGTATGACGTCATGACTCGTTAATTTCAAACCAATAATGCGTTTATACTACAAATTTAACGACTATTATTTACTCATATCTTGCTCACCTTACAACACTTGCTACTCTATTATCTATGTATGTTATTACTTAACACTTATCGCAAATCTCACATCCGGCAATTAAATTAAAACGTGTCTTTTTCAAAAGCCCATTCGATCGGAAATCTAAATTTCGGTATCAAATGCCCCCATTTATGTTATTTTATTATTTCATAATAAAATAATGTAAATGTCTTGCCCGAAAGAAAAATTAAAAATTACTCCTGTATTTTGAATAATCGGCAACACTCCCATTATATACAATTTTCAATTACACTGTTTTTGAAATTGGTTATTAACACATTTTCTCATTAATCTTTTTAACATGACAAACAATTATACACTTGACTTAACATTAATCCTTAAATACTAATTACAATATGTTATGGTTTCTTCTGTGAAGCTTTTATATAAAGGTTAAATTTCAAGAGTCTTTCTTTATACTTCCTTCTTTTAGTTCATGTTTGCTCACTTCGCTCTCACTATCACTTGCACTGTGATTTTTCACTTTTGTTATTGTAACACATATCTGTACTATATCCTTTAAGCACTAAAATGTACATATATTTATATAAATCCATTACACTCTTCAGACAAATTCTTTCTTTGTCTTGCTGTGATAACTATCTATACATCTAAATATTTTAACAAATGTTTACAAAGTAAATATTCTGTTTTCTCTCTATGCGGAAATGAACATTTTAACAATCTTTCTGAAACTGTTATTGTGAGCTCTATACAATATATTTTTAAGCTCTTGGTAGTAGATAGCAATTCACATTCTGCATTTTTCATGAATATGTAAGTACCTGACCAATATATGATTTTCAAGTAAGCTAACATTTACATTTTATCTCAAAGCTGATTGGGCGCCAATATACAAATGACACTTCCAATTTTTCTTTTACATTAAATCAAGGTTCCAAGGCACCACACGGTTTCTTGTATGGTCGAAGGAGTTGTTTATGCCATCTTCCCAGACATTTTTCATTTTTAACATCTCTTAATTCATAGGTATGATAACCAAATTTTGATATAATTTCTGCAGGACCTTTATATAACAATTCCATCCTTTTGTTCCTACCTCGCAATGCACTTGATAACTTATGGTCTTTAACTAGTACCCAATCGCCTATCTTAGGTTCCCATTTATGTTTTCTACTCTTTTTCTTTAATTTTCGCTTCTCTGCCTTTTTCTTGATTCGTTCAAAAGCAATTTTCGCTCTTTCTTCTTCACTTAACTGAATGTCATTAATTTTCAGTGTTTTTTTGGTACCCCGATCAATATTGGTTCTGGTTCAATTCCTAACATTAATTTTATTGGTGCAAACCCAGTAGTTACATTAATGGTGTGATTGATAATCTTTTCTATCAATGGACAATATTTCACCCAATCCTTGTGATTATGATGTGTAAGTACACGTAAATAAATTCCTACATCTCGGAGGACACGTTCTGTTGGATTCCCTGATGGAAAGTATGATGAACAATAATTTAGTTTTCTCGAGTCTAATGTCACCCTAATCTTTCCATTGGCCTTATTTACAATACATAGGGGATTCACAAATTCTGAATTAGAAATCTCAATAACCTCATCTTCTAACATTGACTTTATAACTGCATCTACCTCTTCTCTTATTGTACTAGGGATAGCTCTCGCTTTATGTGTAAAAGGTTTGATGGGTATCATCTCAAACAAATGAGTATAAATATTACATTTACCAGGTTTCTCAGAGAATACTTCTTTATTTCGGATTAATATTTCAAACAATTCATCCCTCTGTTGTTCATTTAGTTGATCAGCCTGAGTTACTTTTTTTCTCAACAATTCTTCTAAGTCTTCACTACTCTCCCTATCATAGTACCTAGTTGCATCAGAAACCCTCAAATTGTCTATGAAATCATTTTTATCCCATTCTACATTTTCTTTATTATCGACACTGTACTCTTTGACATTTACTTCAGTTAATTCCATAGCTCCTACTTTAACATATTCCACAAAGAATGTATCCCCTTGGATTTCTTCTTCCTCTTTTTCTCTTACAATAGTTTCTGAACTACTATCTTCCACAAAAGGCACTATAATGGTCTCATCTTCAACTTTCATTTCTAGAATCATGTTTTTAAAATTCACCACAGCTTCCCAGGCATAAAGACAATCACAACCTATTATAATATCTGTAACAAGTCTTCCTACAATCAGAAATAAAATTCCTAGTATTCTCCCATTTATTTCAATATTTATCATTGCTTGAAATTTTACTCTTTCTTTTCGTTTTCCCACAGCTAGCGAGCAATATATCCCATTAACTGGTAAAGACATTACTTTAAAACCACTACTTTGTAAATTATCATAAAAATTTTGTGAGCATACTGTGCTATTTGATCCCGTATCTATAATTGCATTGTATTGTTTTCCATTTACTCCAATTTTGATTTTAGGTGGATCTCCTACTTTTTCGTTTTCGTCAATTCTATTTTTACATTCTCTTTTCTTTTGTATCATCATTTGCCTTCCAGGACTATTTATTTCCGAGTACTTATCACAATCATTACTAGGATACCCAGTTCTCACTGAAGGCGCGTTTGACCGGGTCTGGCGTTTCCCTGATTTTTATGTATTGCTCCTGTACTATTTCCCAAATTGTTACTTCTGTTTTCCTGCATTAAATCGGGGTTACTTCCTACCATGTTTCTGACCGTGTTAATGGCCTCAACCATTTCCGCATTTTCGGGGGAATTTCGTCCATTTGAATACCTTTCTCCCTGTCTTGGTGACCTCGGTCTAAACTCATTATCTCCGTTTGTCCAATACCCATCATTTGAATTTCTACTATGTCCAAAATAACGTCCCCGTCTACCTCGATCAAATCTATTTGTATTCATATAATTCACCCTTATATTTCTTCCCCTTTGATTACCATTTCTATTTTGGTGACGCCCTTCCTGGTTATATCTACCTTGATTTTCCCACCGGAATGATTCCATCCTTGGTACTGGTCCTTTATATCTTTCCCTAACCTCACTTCTATTCTGATAATACTGTGCCCCTTGCCCGAAAGAATTGACAGTTTCTTTTTCTTCATATTTATTTCCAAATGCGTGTTTTGGCTTATTGACTTCTAAGGCTGATAATAATTCGATCATAGCTGCAATGCTATCGGGTCGGGCTATGATTAGGTAGTGTTGAAGTGTTTCCGGAAAATGTGGAGTAACTATATTTATTAGATCTTTTTCATCTAAGGGAGGGTCCAACATCTTCGATTTTCTCGCTATTCTCATAAAATAGTTGACCATCGATTCCTCCGATCTAGGATTAAATTTTCCATTGCTTAATTCAACTCTAATATTAGCCTGCCTACTAGCTCCCCAATATCTGGTTAAAAAGATGTTTCTAAAGGTCCTGTAATCATTATTGTTACCCATAGAAAGGCCTAGCCAATTAGCAGCATTACCCTTTAGGCATTTTCTTACTATCACCATCTTGTACTCCTCTGGTATACGTTTCACCGTGAAGTACTCTTGTAACCCTTCTAAAAAGGCTTTAGGATCATCTGAATCTTCATTTTCAAAAACTGGAGGTGTCATTTCATTTAAGACATGGTTAGGCCAATGTAAATTTGAATTGTCACCTATCCCTGAGCTATTTCCGAGATCAGAATGGGAATTACTGTTACCCCTATTTTGCATCGAAATGTCAGCTGATACACCTGGTATTGCCTCGTTTCTTGCAACTTCTTTACTAAGATTGTTGTGATTACATGCATTTTCACTTAATTTCAAATTTTCTAAGGCCTCTTTTACCTGAGTAATTTCTGTTACTACTCCTTTTATTTGGTCTGTAACATCCTCCAAATTTCTAGCCTGCCTTTCACTTTCTACATCAGATCTCTCTATTCTAACTTTACACCCCTGTAACTCTTCTCTAATTTCTTCCCTGTCTTTATCTAACCTTTGTACTACCTCTTCCCTTTGTTTGTCTAAACTATATGTTACTCTTTCCCTTTCTTTATCTAATTTTTCACTAACTTGTTGACCTAATTTCTTTTCAGAATTCTTTACTTCTTGCCTTATTGTCTCTAATTCTCCATTAACCTGTTCTCTATTTTCTTTTACTTCACTACTGACTTTATTAATTTCCTCCCTAACTTCTTCCCTAAAGGTTTCGAAAACTCTCCTCTGATTCTCCAATTGCATTCCCAATTCCTGTTGTCCCTTTTCTAATTTCTGTCCTAACTCTATACTAGTTTCGTCTATCTTACTCATCTTTTGGCTTAACTCTGTTCTTAATTCTTTACTATTTTCATCTATCTTTTGACTTAACTCTGTTCTTAATTCTTTACTATTTTCATCTATCTTTTTACTTAACTCTGTATTCATCTTTTCCACTGTTCTTAATTCTTTACTATTTTCATCTATCTTTCGACTTAACTCTGTACTCATCTTTTTCATTATCGTTTGAAACATATTCTCTATTTCTGACATAAATGCTGGCCTTTCTGAATTACTACTAAACATTTCTGAACTACCTCTAGGTGTTTCTCTAACGTTCTGATCTTCTACTTCTTGGCATATTCTGCTACCAATTACATTCTGATTAAATTCTTCCATCCTACTTACACTTTTCTCAATTTCCGGACTGTCAAAACCTATAAACTCGCTATCACTGTCTTCCATTTCTAAGCTATTTACATGTGTTTTTCTACTCACCAAAATTTTCAATATTTTCACTATTCACTTTAACTGCACTTAAACTTGTTCACTACACGTTTCACAGATGTTGACACGCTGGGCACCTTCTTGTCTGCTGGCTCGATGCTGATCTGGTCGTCTTGGGGGGTTGGTCCATTCTTTCGACGCCCCACGTTGGGCGCCAATTTGAAGCTGTGTATATTCGTTGTGTCCTAGTTATTGGATCGCCATTTGAAGCTGAAGTCGTTGGTGACGTGACGTTGCCCTTAGATGTAGCTCGCCCCGGCTAGTTCTGCAAGAAATCTCTTTATCTCGGGTTTGCGTAAGTGTAATGGACAACCCAAGAACAACTTTGCATATCATTTTATTGTCTATTAAATATTTTCGGGAGTTATGCCGAAAATATTTGTATCTGTAGAGGAATCGCCCTCACATCCGCGCAGCACGACCTCCCGTACTGGTCTCTGGTTGAGTAGTGCCCCGACGCTTTCTCTCTTACCCACGCTAAGAAAAACCGTTCTCTTCCTATTTGAATGTCATGACGTCATCCAAGAAAGCCTCGTATCCAAAATGCTATTTCCTTTTCCCGCAATTTAGAAATGTCCCTTTCTATTATAACATGTTCTTTTATGAATTTCGAATATATAATTACCTTTTTAGGATTAAACGATGTTTACTTTATATTTTATTAAATATATCGCGCGACTTTTAAGGTTGGTAGACTTGACTTTCGAACGTGTATTTAAACTATGTGGTATGACGTCATGACTCGTTAATTTCAAACCAATAATGCGTTTATACTACAAATTTAACGACTATTATTTACTCATATCTTGCTCACCTTACAACACTTGCTACTCTATTATCTATGTATGTTATTACTTAACACTTATCGCAAATCTCACATCCGGCAATTAAATTAAAACGTGTCTTTTTCAAAAGCCCATTCGATCGGAAATCTAAATTTCGGTATCAGGCTTCAAGATGCAGAAACATTGTCAACTACGTTTCAGGTCCTTGCGACCCCGTATTCATTGGAAGTTAACAATGTTTCTAGCAGGTAGCAAATTGAATTGATAAATTTACAGTGCCACGATTTGCTAAAGGACAACTATAAACACAAGGAAGACTTGGCTAATTGTTATAAGAATGTTCCTCAAACCAGATTTCTGAGGTTGTATGTCCTTGTTGCACGGATATTATGTATGTTTGGTTCTACGTATGTATGTGTGCGAACAATTCTTTTCCGTTATGAACCTTTCTAAGTCAAAATCCCGAAGCATATTGTCAGATCAAAATCTAACATACAGTCTTCGGTTACAAATGTGCCGTACATTACGTCCTACCATTGACAAACTAGTTATATGGCATAAAGCCGCAATGTAATTATTTATAATCTGTGACTATTCCGTAATTGAAACAGTCAGCATTAAGATTACGATGTTCCGTATCCCATTTCCTTTTGCCCGCTATGACGTCACACGTTCTACTGACTTTCTCTGGGAGTAGTGTTGCCAACTGTAATTCAATAAAACAAGCTAAATCGGCTTGCCAAAAACGCTAGAAAAGGCTAGATTATATTTTAATACCTATATAAACATTAGAAAACATTATTAAAAAAATACGCATGGATCACCTACCAAAAATAAACGTGGTCTTCGTCATCCCCCTCTGCCTCAAATCTACTGCTGCAGCTGGGATTTCCCTTAGGCTCTTACATGTATGCAGCATTTGTACCAACAAGCTTCAATATTTCGTCTGGGACTGCGCATGAAAAGTCTTATGTGTTGCACTCACATGACTTTCTCTACTCTTGTACTAACCATTCTTACAAACTCTTATTCCTATATCTTCTTCGTGTTAATTGAGATAAACATTTGTACAAATTATCTTATTGCTTATTTCCTTGTAGGTATAAGCGCAATATTAGAATACATAGACTTTGTGCGATTGTCAAATCTTTTAAAGCTTTCAAATTCCGTTCTCTTTGCAGGGTTAACCTAACAAATTGAATAACGATGTTCCATTTGACAGAAATACAAATAACAAAGCATATCTCC
This sequence comes from Tenodera sinensis, assembly GCA_030765045.1. Classification (NCBI taxonomy): domain Eukaryota; kingdom Metazoa; phylum Arthropoda; class Insecta; order Mantodea; family Mantidae; genus Tenodera; species Tenodera sinensis. The sequence continues at coordinate 163,849,286 of CM060966.1, forward strand.
GAAATGGTTCACTCTATAAAAAAATTATTCAGACATAAATTCTGTATTTTAGAATACAGAATACAGTTCTTCATAGTAAGATTGGGTCTATTTCTAACGGTTTACCAGTTATGCAAAAGTCATCCAGAGCAAATAGGAGTAAAGAGGTTATAGCCAGAAAATTCAAAATATACATTTCATTTCTAGATGCAATAATATTAACCGGGCTTGTGGGCCGTGGTCTATTGGGTTCCTTCTTCTTCCCAAACGTTTCGTCTGCAACTACGGCAGACATCTTCAGTGGCGGCGAGGTCGAAGTTTCCTAGTGGAGATCTCAGCACCGACTGTGCTGGTCACCACCAGAGGTGCGGTATTTATGTCGGCGGCTGGAGGGGAAGTACGTTGTAATAGGTCCGGGTGGCCAGTGGGCTGGACTTGTACCAGTGGAGTACTGCAAGGAGCTGGCGTCTGATTGGCTGGAGAGGGGTTCTGGATTTTTGTTTTTGTTAACGCTGTTTGCCATATTCTGTTGAGTTTAAGTCCTTCATTTGTCATAAAGATATTTCAAACCTATGGCATTTTAATCAACATCGTTAGAGCTATTTTCAAAAAAATCAAAGTTTTCCATGTAAAGGGTAGTTTCGGGTGGAACAATTTTCTTCAAAATCTTTGTGTCGCATCCTTGAAAGACATTAAACTTATATACCAACTTTGGTTTTTAACCAACTTTTCGTTTTTGAGTTATGTGTCCACAAGCGCGAGATACACAGACCTTTTTCTAAAAAGTGCCAAGGAATCTAACAACTTGGTGAAATCCACACTACCAGATTTAAAAAATTTGGGAATTCACCAAAAGGGTTGCATCATTACGTTCAATAGCTGCAGTAGTGAGATTAAATTATGTATTATTTTAAAGGTACCGGCGGATAAGTAAAAAATGAAAAAAGGCTAGAAAAGGCTAATGAAGCTTAGAAAAAAGGCCAGGAAAGCTACTTGTAGCTTTTTGGAAAATTTATAGCTAGATAGGTTCTCAAAAAGGCCAGATCTAGCCATAAAAAGGCTAAGTTGGCAACACTGTCTGGGAGCATGTGTGCTGAGTGGGCTGACGTCACAGCAGCGTTACCTGTCTTCCCCTGCTTTAGTTCCACATGTCCTCACTGAACGCCCAAGGTGCTATTTCGTCATTCCTAGCGCCGTGCTTGGAGTTTGTGAGGATTGCAAACAAAGGGACAAGGAAGGGACGCGCAACAAGATTTGAAAACCGCTGCCTGCTTGATGAACGTGTGAAAGTTTAATTCACGCCACAATTTAATTCTAATCATGCATGGAGAACCAAATTGTACCTACGTTATTGAAAATAAACCAGCTGACTTACACTACAGCTGATTCACACACTTCATGGCAATCCGTGGGATAGTAGTAACACTCAAAGTTATTCACATAATTATAGTGGAAGGATTTAAATAAAAAATCTTATGTGTTGCACTCACATCATTTTCTCTACTCTTGTACTAACCATTCTTACAAACTCTTATTCCTATATCTTCCTGTGTTAGTTGAGATAAACATTTGCAGAAATTATTTTATTGTTTATCTCCTTGTACGTGTAGGGGAATATGGGAATACAGTAGGCTTTGAGCGATAGTCAAATCTTTTAAAGTTTTCAAATTCCGTTTCCTTTGCGCGGTTAACATAAAAAATGAATAACGATGTTCCATTTGACAGCAGTATAAGTTCTCCAAAACTCACACACATAACAAGGAATATCTCTGAAATGGTTCACTGTACAAAAAATTGATTCAGACATAAATTGTGTTTTAGCAAGATCTACATTTTCTGTGGAGTAAGATTTGGTCTATTTCTTATGGTTTACCTACCAGTTATGCAAAAGTCATCCAGAGTAAATAGGACTACATGGGCTATAGCCAGAAAATTGAAGATATACATTTCATTTGCCATAAAAATATCTCAAACACGTGGCATTTTAATCAAAATCATTAGAGCCATTTTCAAGAAAATCTTAATTTTTCCATGTAAAGGGTAGTTTAGACTGAAGCAATTTTCTTCAAAATCTTTGTGTCGCATCCTTGAAAGACATTAAACTTAAATATCAACTTTAGTTTTTAACCGGCTTTTCGTTTTTGAGTTATGCTGTCCACAGACTGACACACACACATGGACCTTTCTCTAAAATGCTGTTTTGGATTCAGGGGGTCTCAAAACATATTTCTGGAGAAATCTCGACATCGAATTTTTGGGTGGTATACAATGCTTCCTCTACTTTACTATGTATATGCGATAGAGAAAGTAAAAATGCTGTTCTTTTCAGGGACAAGCAGGTATATACTGCACGCAAGACATGTTATCGTCTTAACAATTAACTTTAATTACTAAGTGCTATGGATGAACGTGATTATTATCGCATTTGACTTCCGGATATAATTGTCCTTATCTCCAAGTAACCATAATAGTATGACAACTTCTGTATAGACGTTCATCCCTAATTTGCTCTATCACACACTGAACCTTGAAGTCGACGTTTCGTTTTCACGCTGCAGTGATACCACCTCACGAGAGAATGAATCTTTCTGAAGTTTCTTGTAATTTAACAATTTATACCATTTGTTGTAATACAATCACACTCATTCGATTCCAAGGTCAGTTCTCTCTAGAGTTCGGGTGGCTCAGATAATTTCTTCCAGGTGCTTGCCTTTACAAGAGTTGCAAGTGCTCCTTAATAACCCACATTTCCTTGTACTTGGCGTACCTATAACAAAACGTGTCAAATGGGTACTGCCTGTAAAGCGAGGGGGATGTTTAAGCACTAACATATAGACAAGTCATCTGACGGGACTGGATAAATTCATAATGTAAGAGTCCCTGAAACAAAAGAGCTTTATTGACGATACCTGTGTTGCAGAACCAGGGGCCTATACTGCGGATAAACTTTCATTACACGTCACTGAAACTCTAAAATACGCGAGTTTGTTGATCATGTGGATACTTCTACAAAATACTTCGTAACTTTTAACATTCGCTAATCAATTTTGGGTCTTCAATTAAAATATAATTACTTGCTTACTTACACATTCTTGTTTTTTGTGAGGGAGGATTTTAAAATACAGTAGAGCCTTGCAGTAGCGTAGCTAAGGTTTTTTTTTGGGGGGGGGGGCTGCACAGAAGTGTTGGGGCCCCAATTTAGAATAAAAGCTTAAAAATTGAGAAATAGAAATATTACATATTGACTTGGGTGCATGCAATAGCATGAAAGTGAAATAAACTCATCTAATGATCAACTCTTTTTGGAACGAACAACCTAGCGAATTGTTAAAATAACACTCCTAATTAGCAACTCTAATGGCTATTTTTTCCTAAATAAAAAATATAAACTCACTAAACGCATAATGCACACAGGTGGAATAAAATCGTTACCTGTCATTATTCTGGGTAACTCAGATACCATTCAGAAGCAATAACACTGAACAACAGGTTAGAACACATTTATGTTTATACCTTATGATCAAATTCTAAAAAAATCCAGTTTATTGGTCAATCACTACATTTTCACATAGGTAATACTCGCACTTACTATGTACTTGTTCGGCTTTTATAACAACCATATTGAATAAAATATCACGCTTTAATGGATTTCTCTATATGGTTGTGAATGCATACACACTTGGAGGTAAGCTTGTTTCACACTTTTAAGCAAGAAAAGATAGGAAATGCTTACATGATACACTTCTGTTGTCAGTATGTCATCAGTAAACTGTATCTGTTCAGCGCTTCTTCCTAGCGATTTTTCATGGTTGAACTGAATATAAAATGCCATTTTTAAGAAACCCATTAAAGGCAGTCTGGGGGTCCTTAAAGATCGCCCGGCGCCGTGGGGCCTGCAGGACCGTTATTTACGCCACTGGAGCCTCGATTATCCTAGGTAAGCAGGACCGACAGTACCTCGGATAGTCAAAAACTCAGTTAACACGGACTCTTATAAAAATCGAGAGGAAAAAGTATGGTAAACTGGTGGAATGAATGAAAATGTGGTCAAAGATGTGGGGAAAAAAATGAAATAATGACGTACACACAAATGAAAATAAAATAAAAATACAAAATGGGGAAAAAAAAAGAAGAAAGATCTACAGAACACGCAGACGGTACGTACAAGTTTTAGTTTAAAAAAATTTCTTCAAGAAGTTCATAAGTGTTTTCCATTTAACGGAACTCGCTCCTTCTTTGCCGCCATTTCACACAATCGCTGTTGTTTTAGGACTAGATACTCGCTGATCTTTTCTATCACTTTGCATCCTTTACGGAGGCTGGTTTTCTCACTTTCCATTTCAGTGTCTTCAGTGCCACCCTCCCGCCCCCTACATTTCTTTGTGAGCCCCTCGGTTAACACAGCACTCGGTTAGTCGAGGCTTGGATAACCGCGGCTCTACTGTATCTAATTTTCGATAAAATGCTTTTCTGAGAAGCAATGCTCCAGTTAATTTAACTTGAATACATCAATGGGTTGAGCTGAGATCAAGGTTAAGTTTACAAACACTCGTTTGTTCTGCACGCTGTTATGTCGCCCAGTCTGCAGTTTTCATTGTCAGCAGGAAACCTTTCTCTGCGCTACGCATCATCTCACCTTGCATTCACGGAACTATCACTTTGATCCTACTGTTCTGAAAGGCTTTGTTTCGCTGACTCATTTTAATACTAAACTACTAATGAAAATATTGTTGCTCCATGCTCAAATGCCACATTATTGTAAAGTTCTCGACCACGTCTACGGCGTCAATTTAAAGCAGTAGCAATATTCAAGCTGATTACCTGCCTCAAGTTTCATGTTGTTGGGAACCCAATCCGGAGGTCCACGAAAATATCTAAAACATCTGGGATTTTTAATTAAAATCGCACGAATCGTGCAACTTTAGTATTCCAACATTTCTAGTGTACAAGAACGTACTCTTTAAGAGGCCTAAGCCTTGTTGATACTTTAGCCGTAATCATTCTCAGAAAACGCTAGAGTTGTTATTGTCAAACGCATTCCTACAGTCACATTCTTGTGAGATGAGATGCCACGTTTTGTATTTAACCGACTTTTCGTTTTTGGGTTACAAGATACCCATACATACTTTTCAAAAGTGCTTTTTTTTATTCGAAACCTCCGATGAAATTTCGATATCGTATTTTTGTGTGGACTGTAAAACTTCCTCTGCCTACTAAGTGCGTAATAGAAAAAGTAAAACGTGAGGAAACTGACACTATAAATTATAAATTACTGTAGTGTACTGATAAGCATTACAGTTCCGCATGTAGTGCTGAAGAAACAGGCGATTTTGATTAGAATGAAATAATGCAATACAGATATTGAAAAGAGACATTTCTGAACTTCGTCGAAAAGTATGTATGTACTTAATGCATATTTGTTTCAGTTTAACATATACATGTTATAAACTAACCTTATACCAATATATAAGTATTTTTAGGTTAGCATTTTATAACAGTTTATGCGAGCCGATTAGTACTTGTAATTAGCCCAGATTGTACTGCTATTCGTACGAAGGCCTACCGCACGACAGTTTGCAAGCTTACCTCGACTACAAGGTCCGCACAAATCGCGACCTTCAGCTGCTTTCTTTTTGCGATAAAAGAGAAAAGCGGATTAAAAAAATTGGAGTTCAACGCATATCAGTATTATCTTAACCCTTATGCTCTTGCATAATTAGATTTGCCTTGAACTGTTGCACAAATAAATCAGAAGCGTTACCCAGTAACACCAATATTTATAGTGACTCCAGAAAGTGTTCGTTTTCCAGCTTAAAAAATCTTATGTTAAATTTACATGGCTTTTTCTACCCTATCGTTTATTTTTATGTAGCTTCTACAAACTATTCTTGGGAAATCTTGCTTTTCTATCAACTTCGTGTTAGTCGAGATAAATCTTCGCAGAAATCGTTTCCTTACATATTTCGTAATTTCGTCGGTAATCAGATATTTACAATCTTTTTGTGTATACTGCCTTATATTCCATACTCTTTCCATGATATCGCTACAAACAACAGAATAGCGACAGTTCAAGAAAATGATGTGCTGAAAACTTCGAATCAACAATAGCAGATATCTCGGAAGTGACTGCTGCCACAGAAAAATTTATTTAAACTAAGTCTTTTTTACGTTTTTAATAGTATATTTTCGTCTATATCTTTTGTGTTACCCATCATACAAAATTCCTTCTGAATGAAAAGAACTTTAGAGGCTATTCCTGGAAATTTAAGCTTTTATTTGTCACGTAAAAACTTTAAATATGTAAATTTTAATCGAAATCATTAGAGCCTCTTTTGATAAAATAAAAAATATCGAAATGTTTTTCATGTAAAGATTACTTTGAAATGGGGGATTTCTTGAAAATCTTTGAGTTGCATCCTTAGAAAATTTTGAACTTAAATATCTAGTTACGTACCTTTCATTTTTAATTTATGCTATTTATACACTATGAATGTTTTTCTAAAAATACTTTTTTGGACTCAAAGGTCCTCAAAACGTGCATTTCTGATGAAATCTCAACATTGAATTCTGGGTCGAACACAATACCTTCTCTACCTACCCTGCTCACAGCATAGTGACATCATACACAAAGACCTTTTTTTAAAAGAAGTCAGAATTAGATGACCTTCAGATGTGTATATTCCATGAAATCTCGATATTGAAGTATTAAGTGGAATGCAACAGTCTTCTACTTAGCTATAGGTAAGCAGTAGAGAAAGTAAAAAAGTGGTTTAGCATACACTAGCTTTGAAATTCCATAGCATTTGTGTGACATCCCAATAAACAAAGTAATGGTGATTTACCACTTGAAAAAAGAAGTATTTGAAAACTCAAAGAGCAACAAGTATCTTGGAAATAGCTGACAAAAAAAAAAAAAAAAAAAAAAAAAAAAGCAAGGAAAAGAAAAGATAAATGTGTGTTTTAACGAGATCTAGTTATTTTCATTAAGTAGATTTTTATCTGTCCCCCATGGTTTAATCTTTATTCAGCATTATATAAAATTAATTTAGAATGAAGACTTAAAAGCATTGTTTACAGAAAATTCAAGATATACATTTTATCTTTATGTAAATATTTAAACACAATATTTCACTCAAAATTATTATACCTATTTTGAAAAAATGATGAATCATGAAAATGTTTTCCATGTAAAGGTGATTTGTGGTGAGGGGATTTTCTCTAAAATTGTTGTAGTTTGTTATATTCTCAAAATGATTCAAATGATTTTGGATTAAAATATTATCTATAAAGAGAAAATTTGAACATCAGTAATACATGAATTGATATTTTGTAATTAATCACTGAGGAGATTATTTTTCTCAATGGTCAGAGACTGCATCTCCTCCAAAGAAGTTAATTTGGTGGCCTGGAAGTGTGAAATCTTCATATTCACTAGCTTTACTATTACCAATTTTTAAGATCACCAAAACAAAAGGCATTGTATGCACATCAGAGATGTCATCCTTCTCTAAGACAATGCTAAGCCTCACACTGCCAATTTGACAAGGGTCGCATTGGAGGACATGCACTGGAAAATGCTTGACCACCCTCCTTGAAGTCCAGACTTGAACCCCTCGGACTATTTTCTGTTTACACCCATGAAAGAATCGCTTGGAGGGAAAAGATGCAAAAACAGGAGAGCATGTGTGCAATAGTTGATGACATGCCCTCGAACATTTTTGAACAAGGAATATTTAAGCTTCCAAATCACTGGTAAAAGTGTGTAGAATGTGAAGGAAGTTATGTAGAGAAATAGTGAAGGTGTTACTTGTGTATAGGTTTAAGCAATAAATATATAAAAAATTAGTACTGCTTATATTTGAATTACCTTATATTATTAATTTTTAACTCTTCCAAAGCCTTCCACAATATTTTTAAAGGAATCCTATCACACACTTTCTCTAAATCTGTAAATATAAAGTGAATGATATAATATGAATATGGTTTGAATATCTATATTATTCATCATTTAGTAGTAATAAATAAATACATTTTCTACTAAGAAATATGGAAGAAAATCAGCAAACATGAGTTAGCTAAGAACTCTGGAATTCCTGCAGGTGACATCAGCAGCATATGATGTAACAGCCTATGGAAACATGTTCCTGCAGTAAATTTGGTAAATGAAACCTAGTAATGTTGCCATGTCAATTCCAAATTCCTATTCATATTGATTTCAATCAAATCGTGTAAGCTTTCACGGCCACTGTCATAAAATACAAAATGGTTATCCGGGCTTGTGGGCCATGGTCTAATGGAAAATCTCCTTCCAGACGTTTCGTTTGAAGCTGCGTCAAACATCCTCAGTGGTGTGACCGCAGTACCCTGCTACCCTCAGCAATGACATACAGAGCCATATTGGTTTGGCTGCTGCGTGGGTTGGTATAGAAAGGGGGCTGTTTCCATTGTTGTCAATGTGTTGGCACTTACTGTAGCTGAAGCTGTTGATAGCGTACGGTTTTGAATTTGTCTTTGGTCAGGTTTTTTGCATGCTTTGTATAATGCTGGATGCCAAGGTTTATTTAAGCGCTTTGTTTCTTCCTTCCTATTGAAATTACAATTATGTTTGAAAATCTTTATGTCTTCATGACTTAACCGGGCATAATAATAAACTGTGGAAGATAGGATAGTTGTGTCTGAATACTGTATAATGTGTTCCCCTGGTGCTAGTAGTGCATGTTCTGCGACTGCAGACTTATCTGTTTGTCCCAAATGGCAACATCGCTTGTGTTCTGTAATGCATGTGTTTACCACATGTTGTCTGGTCCCTATATAGACAGAGCCACATGAGCATGGAATTCTGTAAACACTTGCAGAACAGAGTGGTTCTTTCGGATCTTTTGCTGAATGTAATATTCAGTGATATTCTGTATTTGTTGTGTGGATTTGTTGATGGTACGGATGTCATGCTTTTTAAGAGTTTTCCCAATGCAATCAGTAATACCTGGAAGGAGATTTTCTACTAGACCACGGCCCACAAGTCTGGATAACCATTTTGTATTTCATATTGATTTCGCTGTGTACATTCCTTCAAAACTTTATTTAGAGCAAAGAATATGTTTATTTGAAAACAAATTTTGCTCTTTGACCATTTTTGCTTATTTAAACAATAACTTTATGATTGTGGGAGATATAAGGAAGTTCACATTTGGACAGGAAATGTGAACTACACTCAAATGCTTAAAGTTCTATTAAAAAATAAAACCTTATTCAATGAGAAATATTTTTCAAAATGTTCATGTAATATATCATATGTACAAGTTATAACACAAAAACAGTTACACACATGCTCCTTAGATACACATGCTGACAGTATATAAAGGCAAAGAAGAAAAATACATTATGCAACAACAGTAATAATAATAAATGGTATCAGAAGTGGAGGCACAGTTAAAAATCACAAGTAGTTCAATTTTGTATGGTACAATTAGATGCTAACTTTGCAAAGAACAGCGCTGCTGTTTAAAACAAAATCTAAAGCATCAAAATCATGCTTATTTTTCATATACTTCTTCAAGAAGGTAACAGTGAAATAAAAAAATATATTCACCACATTAGTGATATTTTTAAAAATTAAATCTGGATCATACATTCCAATTGTTAGTCATCCACACAGATAATGCATAAGTAGCAGTAATCATTGAAAAAACAACATGAAAACTGTTCTTGCTTGATCTTAATATCAACTAACAACCACATACGCTGAAACTATCTAATACTCTTGTCATTCATAGCACACAATATAACTGATGTCTGGTGCATGTGATATAATTTTCTACTGTAAGTGAGACATAAGACTATTATGTTAAATAGTACTAGTGTACAGCAGAAAATTTATATTTTCTCATGAAATTATGTGGTAAAAATTGCAAAAAGAAGGAAGAACAACAAACTTTTAGATTGATTGCAGTTTTGGAATTCCCTCTTTAATTTGATATGTATTTTATAATTATAGGTGCAATACTTAAATTTTAAATAAGTTACTATCACATACACAGTAGGTAGAGAAGCTATTGCATTCCATCCAAAAAAAATCAATACAATATTTCACTGGAAATATATGTTTAGAGGCCCTCTTATGTGTTGCACTCACATAACTTTCTCTATTACTGTACAAACTATTCTTACAAATGCTTATTCATCTATCTACTTCACATTAAGATAAACATTTGAAGAAATTATCTTACTGCTAATTTTCTTGTAGACGCAAGAAGAATATGGGAATACAACAGGCTTAGAGCTGGTCACTATGTGAAGGCTTTGAAATTCCTGTTCTTTTTGCATGTCCAAGAGAGGAAAAAAATGCCTACCTCTGTGGTGTGGAAATAGCATGTCTGCCTCACATTCAAGAGGTCCCGAGTTCGAATCTCAGGGGAGTTATCTGTGTAAAGTTTCTTTCTGAAGTTTTCCGTTTGAATGTCGGGTAACTTTAAGCTCTATGGACCTTGGGTTCACTAAGTTCATTCAATCATCATCTGATATAACATTAAAGAGACAGAGAGAGAGAGACAGAGAAAGAAAGAAAGAAAGAAAGAAAGAGAGAAAAGAATAAGTGTTGGAAAATTCAAATAAATAACAAGGAAAGTTTCTGAAATGGTTCACTCACTACATTTGTTGTGCAGTGATTTTTCATTTTTCAGCTATGCTGTTCACACACACACTCATACACACACATACTAGGGCCTTTTTCTAAAAATGCTCTTTTTTGGGGATTCAAGGCACCTCAAAATATGTATTTTCAGTGATATAAAACTTTTGGAAGAAATCCAATACTATGTACGTGCTAGAAAAATTAAAAAGGTATCTTAGAAAAACATCTGCGTGTGTGTCTGTGAAGATTTTTATGCAAATCCCTCCTCCCTAAACTACTCGTTGCATAGATTTTTCGAAATTTTTTATTTTCTCAAAAAACTGATTTTTATTAAAATACCGTATGTTAAACATGTTTATATGTATAAACTGTATAACTTGATTTTTCTGGGAACAGTCTGTAAAGTCGTTTTCATTTGGAAGGAATTTTTTATAATCTTGTATAACTATTAAATGTTAAGCAGTAGACAAAAACATACCACATAAAGAGTTTACATCTTTATAAAACACAATTTATTTTAAATAACTGTTTTGTTGCACGAGCCATTTCCAAGATATGGTTTGAATTGTTCAATAGTTTTGTCATTTTTTTTTCAGTCTCAAAATTTAGTTGTTTCTTGCAATTGCTTGGAAAGAGCATGGAATTTTAAAGCCAGTATGTAACTATTTCCTTTGTGTCTATTATAAAATGTGTAGTGTAGCTACTTCTGTAAAGGCTCATCTCAATAAAAATGAAGAAGATAGAAATACAAACTTTCATAACAATAGTTTGTATACCAGCTAATATCTATATGTGGAGCTTGGAGAAAGTCTTGTGAATGTAACATATCAATTTTTCGTTTTTATGTAGTGTTATTAATTGGTATGTGCTCTTTAATTTGATATATATTTTCTCGTTGCAGGTACAACTATTTTAAATATACTGCAGCTGCAATTTTGTACCATGTATTCTACGCCACTTTGTAGCGTACATAGGAGCAGAATGGTGAACTTCAGATAGTGTTTTAGAAGAAATTTTGCTCTAAAATTTAGTGCTATTGTTAGATATGCCAGCTTCTGTTTACTCAAATCATGTTTTCGCATCGCAAAGATATATAAGTTTGTTTTCTCTAATTTTTCTTTGAACAGCTTTTCCTGTGAATATTCTCTGATATAAAAGACCTATTTTCTTAGAAATTATTGAAGACAGCTAAATTAAATTTTGGGATAACTATTTCATAAATAGAGGCATTAAATTATACACAAATTATCACCAGGTCATTCTTTTGTTTTGTACAAATTATCAGTCATTGTTTTGTTTCTTTTCTCAGTGTCACCAATTGTATTGCATAAATTGCAACAATTTATTACACATTATAATTGGCATGTTCAATGTTCATGGGCCTCTATGGCTACTTGTGAACTTGCTGAATGCAATCCAATCTAATCATCTAATTTAATCTAATCTTAACAATCAAAACAGCAATCTATTTCAATTTGACAACTTTTAATAATGGTTCTTTTAACAATTAATGTATTTTTTCAGAAGAAAGATTATTTGCTAATGTTAAAAATAAAGTGAAATATATTTGAAATAATAAACTGGTTTTCTGTTATAACATGAAGGGAAGATCGAAATATGTGTAATTCTTGGGTTTTGTTTTCTTCAGCTGGCAGTGCTAAGTAAGTTGAACTACACTAATCAAAATTATTATATTTTTAGGTATTATTCTTTATAGAATTTAAAATTTTATGGTCAAATTTTTGTGATGCAATATTTAAATTCATATTTTATTTATGAAATACTCCAGAAAAACATCATTTGATGGTAAAATTACTTGTGATAAAAGAATCTTCAGGTACTATTGTGAATATATTTTAGAGTTAACAAGGTAGGTTACTTGCCCACTTTATGTGAAACAGGGAAAGGGATTTGCCGCCACCTACTATGCTCCAAGTTATGTCACATTCATGGTACTCAAAATAAACCTCTTGGTTATCTGGGCAAATGAAATGGAAAATGCTTCATACACAAAACAAAGGAGGGGGTGAGGCGACAAGGTAACATCATTAGCTCATGAGAAAAGATGTTGGGCACCACTTCTGATAAATTTTAATCAAAAGATGTTATAATTATGAAAATAATTCTGTGTTCATTAGTAAACAATCTTATTGGATCAAAGTGTGTAGATCAATATAAATATGTCTACATTCATGAGAATTTCAGTTCCAAGTTTCTGAGATAATGCATCATGAATTTAGCAGAGTTAATATTGGCAGGATAGGGCTTTTAATCTCTCCTTAAATAAATTCAATAGATAAAATAATTTACATGTTGGAGGTGACAACAATGATTAATACAATAGCCATCTCTCATACATTCTTACATGCACCTTTGAGTGAGTGACCAGCTTAACTAATGAAAAGTAAACCAACTACCACATTTCATATTTAACTCAGGCATCACATAGAGAGATAGCATCTGAGGCTTGTATTTGGAGGGTTCTGTATTCAATTCCTGTTGGACACGCCAGCCTGGGTTTTAATTTTGAGATTTTCCCAGTAGACAAGTGTCATTGTGGATTATATTTTTCTTGTCTCTACTATGTTTTCTTTCATCTTGCAGGGTAGCAGAGCTAAGCACAATGGACAGTGGTATGCAGCCTATGTGGTGAATGTGTTTTGAGGAGAATTCTGTTTCTTCCTTGGCATGTAATCCCCTACCTCAGCCTGTCCCTTAGTACAGAGATACTGAAAGTGTAGCCAGGGAAGTTCCATCTGGAAATGTTAGGCACCTTCCCTGCTGCCCTCAGATCTGATCACCCTTTGCACTCATTTTCCTCATCTTCCTTCCAGAAGTTTAGTAAATGCAACAGGCCTAGCCTTGGCCACAGTGCTGATATCTTCTGTTTCTAAACCCTATTCCTAATTAGTCATTAATTTTACTGTTTATTATTATTTAAAAAAAAGAGGAAGAGCGAGCCTCTAGGGCCCTATGCAACCAGAGTAGATCTATTGTGCTTAGTCTCCTTTGCAAAATTTACAAGTTTCTTGGCCTTTATTCCTTGAAATTCATGCAATTGCATGGTTTCATGATTGAAGTGTTTAATTCTAAAGACTATGAGTGCATCACAGTCACATAATAGATGAGAAACAGTCTCATCCTCTTTCCTAGATCTTCTACATTTCGAATCAACAGCTTTACCAATTTTGTAGAGGTGTCCATATAACTGATGGTGTCCTGTTATTAGTCCTACTGTTTGAGAGTAGTTATACTCATTTTGAGTAGTTCTATCCTACTCTTGTTTATATCTTCAGTAAGAACTTTTGAGTGCCCATGTCCCAATAGGGATTTCTGGTACTGTTTTTTCTCCTTGTCCACTCCTGAATTGATCCCTGTAAATATCCATAGGACAGTTGGGGTCTAGGTTCAGGACCTACAAAGGGTATCTTTGCTCCTCTTTAGGCCAAATCATCTCCCTTTGATTGTCATAGATTCCTCTGCACCTTGGGACCCGCATCAATTCCTCTGAGTCGTACAGCACCAGTGCCGTTAGGGCTTCCATGCACTCCCAGACCAACTTAGATCTGATTAACCTTCCTTCAAAGAGCTTTTAAGGCTGCTTGATCATCAGAAAGTATAGTAATACATTTATCTTTATAATCCTTTCCATTTTACCTAAGTCCTAATAGGCAATATGACTTTTTAAGGGGTGCTTCTTCGTCTGATTATCCTCCCTGTAAACAGGACATACCCCCTAGGACTGTGCCTAGGATCAGATGTCTGTCGGGGAGCAGACGAAGCTATGGACCAGACAGAGTGAAGACCTGGAAGCGTGTGGTCAGCCAAGCACCAGGTACGATAGTAAGGAAGAGGATGATATGAAATGCAGGTGAAATGGATAAGTGGAAAATTGATGATGGAGCAGTTGGTAGAATGAGCGGTGGGGCAAACTGGAGAAAATCTGGCCAGATGATGTTTCGTCCACCATGAATATTATATGTGGATCCCTGGGGTTGAACCCGGGCTGCCTGGGTAATAGGCAAACGGTCTAACTGCTCAGCCTACCAGCGTCACCTAAGGGGTGCTAATAAATAAAAAACTGTGTAAATATAATAGCATTTTGATGTATTTAGAAGTGGCAGAACCAGCTAGTGATTTGTCTTTTTAAAGTATAGCTGTCTATTTAAATTATAAATGTAAATCTTTGTCTTATTTTTTAAATGAACAAACATTTTCAAATTTTCTGCTGTTCAGGGAACCCTTGATGGACACCACTTGAGACAACCTTTACATTATGTTGAATAAAAATCATCCAAGCATTTAAGTAATGATGTTTATAATTATTCTACTAGGAGGAATAACATCCATACCTGTGATTAGAAAACTAAAATCTTCTAAATCATCTATCATCTTACAAGCAGAATTACTAACACACTTCCTCCTGACATCTTAACTGAAAAAAATTTGAAACTTTTAAAGGTTTATAAACAATTTAAGTCAGTTATTGAAAATTATTTCTTGATGATTCTGTCTGAGCCTATATATGCAAAATACACTAAATTATCTGAAAAAGCTACTCACTCATTAACCCCCCTTTCTTGAAAGCTTAACTAAACTCAAGCAGTAAATAACAGAATGGGGAGGAAATAACGTAAAACTGAATACATAAATTAGAAACCAAATTAAATTAAAAACCTTTTATTTTTTACATCCTTGATTTACATTCCAGAAAATTAACATTATTTGCAACAAATATTTATGTATTTCTATTCTATTAAGTAGAAAATATACTTCTTTTCTTAAAATATGTGGCAAATCAGGGTTCTTTAAATGCTTTTAGAATGTACATATTACTAAACAGTATGTTTATATTTTGTACCAAAGGGTTCAATAAAAGACAAAACTGATTAACAAAGTCCTAGTACAAACTTTCCAGCTTTCACATGTTAAAGCTACGACTTTATTGCAAGGTGGAAGTAAATCATACTGCTCCCACCTTTCATTGAAACAGTAAGTGAGAATAAAGAAATAATATTAGAAAGAATTTTAATACTGTTTTAATTTCTAAGTTGAGCACCAAAGTGAGTTTTTTCCTATAGTTTAACTTTCTCTTAATTGCAAGTGTCCCTTTGGTACATGGGATACATGTACCTACAAAAAACAAAACAGGACAAAAAACAAACAAATTATCAAGACATTTTAGCCCATCAAAGATCAATTCACAACCTCTGTAAACATAAGTCTGTGTAAAGTGCAGTTTCCATTTTGTATTTTATTTGTTCGTGGTTCTTTATGTAGTTGTTTACTTGGAAATGACCTTAGCATAGGATTGTCATTTTCGTATTTCTACAGAGTACATCATAAAGTTGTGAGTAATAAATATTAAGGTTTAACCTCAAACTCCCAAAATCTTTCAGAGTAATTCATATAAAAGTATTTTATCTTTTGCCAAATGGTTTGCAATGAAAGCTTAAAACAAAATGTCCTCGAAAAAAGCCAACTCTAAGCAAGTTTATAAATCTCAAAAATAATTAATTCAAGTAACACTTACATGCAATTTGCCTCTGTAAGTTTACTGTCCTCATATCAAATTTGTTTTATGCACTACAAAGGCTATTATATGTCAATTATTCATTTTATATCTCAATTATGTTGAAATATATTTAACATAAATTTTGTGATCCGACCACCATGTTTTTACTTTCTCTATCACATACCTATGGTAGGCAGAGGAAGCAGCTATTTTATTGAAATTTCTCCAGAAATGAACAATGCTGACCCTTCCCCACAAAAAAAAAAAAAATAAAAAAATAAATATGTACATATTACAAACAGCAAAACTTGATACACAAGTGAAGTATCTTCTGAGGATATGATAAAAATGTGTATAATGCTTGCTACTCTATAAAAAACTATAAAAGTGATAACCTGTTTACTGAATTACGTTCTTACTAGCAGTTTTCTTTGCATACATACATTTAACTAATTTTGTTTTCCCTTATCATTTTAAATGTCGCAATATCATGTTCTAACAGTGACAGGAAACTCATACATTGCGTTTTCAATAGAGGTTCTGTAAACTTCACTTGGTGCATGAATGTAACTACTTTGTTTTTGAGTTATGCTGTCCACAGACTGACAGGTACACAGACAGACAGACAGACAGACAGACAGACACAGACCTTTTTCTAAAAATGCTTTTTTTTTGTATTAAGGGGGTCTCAAAACATATTTTCGGTGAAATCTCAACATCAAATTTTTGGGTGGAATACAATACTTCCTCTACTTAGTAGTAGAGAAAGTAAAAATGCTTTTTTGGAGACTTGGGGTACTTGAAACATGCATTTCTGATAAAATTTTGATATAAAGTTTTCAGATGGAATGTAACAGTTACTCTACCTGCAGTAGATAAGTGGTAGGGAAAGCAAAAATTGATACATAAAATGAGCAGGAATAACTGGCTTGGACTCGAAAATCCTTAAAATAATTAAACTGGGCAAAAGAAATTTCTTGACATTTTCATTAAATTGTCTGAAGAGATCATATTAGCTTAGCAAGGTTTAAGACTGTTCTAAGATCATTTTTTAATGAACAATTCGTATTATAAGCAGAATGTTTTACTAATTCTTTATATATTTTATTCTAATTTGTGTACGCCTTGACTGCTTTTATTTTAACATCTGCCTATTATACTTTCATATATTTGGCAAACTGAATGAACTGAATCAGAAAATGCTTGCCTTCATTCAACACAGACAAAAATAGTCATTTAGGCTAAAATACAAGATTTCAGAAGAATCGCTGTTTTTGATACAATAGCAAATTATGCTGCATTTAAATTAAAATAATGAACATTAGATATTACATATGACAAATTAAGTAGAATTTAAGTATAAAAACTACACTGAATATGCTGCCCAGCAGCTATAATCAGAAGGTGCCCAGAAAGTTTTGAGAACACCTCATTTATGCCCAACATGTATGTGTATATAGCTCATCTATCCAGACCAGCTGGTTAGTGATTTTATAACTATGTATATTATAAATAGTAGACACACTTACAGTGGATGTAATTTTAAACCTACTTATAATATGCTTCATGATCACATGCAGGAGCCTGTTTCATACAGATAAAAGTTACAAGTTAAATGGGTTAAAAAGTTTACAGAAGTTGTACCCTAAACGTGTTACACAAATAGGGACAGGAATTTTAAATTCAAATGTTCCCTTAATATGTATCATTTATGCCCTGAAAACTTCCATATATATGCCCGTGTAAAAGGTATAAAAACATCATATTAGCTTAAAAATTTAAGGGAAGTTTACATAATCTCTCCATGTGTAAAATTATTGTAGAAACTGTATCAATTCTTTAAATCCTTACTAATAAGAAGTTAAGAAATATATAAAAATAGGGGCTTCATCATTAAAAGCACCAAGCCACTCAACTGAATGACCTGAAATTTCAACTGGAAAACGATTGCAAACATGCAGGAATATTTTGAAAATTTAATTTTTAAAACTATTAGCTGCTGAATATTTTGAA
This sequence comes from Tenodera sinensis, assembly GCA_030765045.1. Taxonomy (NCBI): domain Eukaryota; kingdom Metazoa; phylum Arthropoda; class Insecta; order Mantodea; family Mantidae; genus Tenodera; species Tenodera sinensis. Next base: position 163,867,423 of record CM060966.1, read on the forward strand.
ATGTTTCTTTTGTGTGAATTAGTAGATTACACTTTTATCAATCTTAAGAGATGCTAAACAATAACATTTAAAATAAATTTAATATTACTTAATTGAGAACTCCGTAACACTTTCATACAGTGAGGAAATGGCTATAATCACGTAAGGCATACGTTCATGGAAGTGATGACCTATTAATTATGCTGTGTGTGAACTACCGTCAGAATTACAAGCTTCAAGACTGTCTCAATGGCATGTATATTTGTAAATCAAGTATGAAGCTAAAACAAATAAAATAAAAATCTATTTGTAAAATATACATATAAAACAAGCAAGCAGTTATATTTGCAAACTGCTGATATATTATGTTTATTAACAAAGTTGGAAAATATGTATTAGATGCAACATACCATTCAAATTATTGGAAAGCATAGAAAAAAATATCCATTTGGATTAAAATCCTGTCCCTATTCATAGAAATACAAATGTAAGCTTCTATTCTGTACATACCACAAAACTGGGTTTGTTTCATTTTCAGTAATGGAATGAATGTACCGGCCAGTATAATAAAAATCACTGCTGTTTTTAAAAGGTGCATAGTGTTGCGACAGTAAATAAACATTCCAGCCAAGAAGTGCTGGATTTTCTGCATTCCCTCATTTTACAGCAACCCAAACATTAATATGAAATACACGCCCTTTACACAACCATGAGAAAAAATAAATAGCAATTTCCACTTGAAAAAATATAAATATTTGATAATTTAAACCTACATCAAAGAATACCTCAGAAATTGTTTATGTCGCAAAAATGTTAAATGCCATAAATGGTGTGCTTTAAAGGATCTACATCTTTTGTGTAGTTAGATTTTGCATATTTCACATGGTTTATGAATTATACAAAAGGCATTTAGAATGAAGACTTCCCAATACTCAAAGAAAATTCAAGGTATACAGTTCATGCAAATATTTTAAACATATATTTTAATCAAATCCCTTTTGAGAAAATAAAAAAAATAAGGAAAAGTTTTCTAGTAAAGAGTAGTTCGGTATGTAAGAATTTTCTTGAAAATCTTCCTTTCACATCCTTGAAAGATTTAACCATATCAAGTTTCATTTTTGAATTTGCAGTTCTCATGCACACACACACTTAAATATAATGAATGGCTTTCTTTCCTCAGAGTACTCAAAGTGACTACTAATTTTTGTACAACGCCAATGGATGTCCATAAGAGTAATCCGATATACTGAACCAAAGGCAAGAAGTCCATTGTTACAATACTAAACAATGAAATTTGAATGCCCAATGTTCATTACAAGTTATTTATTAATGACAGTAAAAACCACAGCTGTTAAGTTTGTTATGAATAGATATGAAAATGTAGAAATATATTTCTAACCAAGATTACAAATGCCAAGACAACAGGACGTTTTATGATTTGCCATGCACAGCATTCAATTTGGCTGTTAAAATGTTTCATATTTCATAAAAATCTTCCAATTTCAGTAATGTTGTATTACCTGAAAAGAGGGGGTAACAAACTTATATGGCATACAGCTATAGCATTAGCAGCTATAAGGTAAAGTAATGTAGTACAGTGAGAAAGTGGCACCATTGTTGATTACAATACACACTAGTAATCACCAATCAGATGAACAGCAGTTTACCAGAGTTTGAAGCACAGTGTTACTAGCTGTTGTTATAGGTCGCGCGTTACTTCTTGACGAATGAAAATTTTATATGTAAGGTTGAATGCGAGTCACTACTCAGCTTTTGCGGGAACGTTAGCATTGAAAGAGAGCGGAGGTACAGTCTGCAGTGAGATGACGCGCATGCTTCTGAGCTGAACCAGTACAACACTACAAATAAATTTATCACACTTCCAGTAATATCAGCCACACGTATTATGCACTATACCTCTATAACTGTTTCCACTTAACTTTATTGCATTTCTTCTATTCCCGACATTTCTCCCTCGTCTTCCTTGTCTGAATTGCTGTTATTTTCGTTGTATGCATACATCCGTACTGCACAAAACTTTTGCAGTCGACTGTATAGATAAGCGTGACAGAGGAAAACAGAGGTGTCTGTTATCGTAGCATAAACATTTGCTGACCTGTTTATTAAGGGTAGGCCCACTCATTGGATTTCTGCTCAAGGTCATTCGTCAAGAACGAACGCGCAACCTATACCAATGGCCTAGATTACAATATAAATTGTGTCAAGTCTCGCTGTGTTTATGTTTTTGTTTTCAAATTAAGTGAATACAGATCTAGTGCTTGGTTGCGTAGCAAGCAGAGAGAGATGGCTCCATAGCAATGCACAAGGCTTGTATTTAGCAGGTCCTTAGTTCAATTCCTCTGATCGACTTCGGTTTTTGTGATTTTCCCTGGTCAGTAGGCGAATGCTGGGGTGGTTTCTCATCTACCATAATTTCCTTTCATTTCTTTTCCTTCTCGCTGTGCTTCTAGGTCTTATGGTGTATGGTAGTGCCGTATTGATGGCATAGATGCGTGCTCACAGGAAAGTGTATTCCCTATGGATATAGAGGGCTAAATATGGTAATTATATTGCTCATGCAGGGCATTAGCCTTTTTTTCCTGCGTTTGTAATTTAGGTTTCATGAATGTATAAATCAATTACTGTTTTCATTTATTACAAGAAAAGTCAACAAATTGCTCACAGTCTCCATGTATTGAATACATTATATGTATACACGTTATTTAACTATAAAGAATGATTATATAAATAAGCAAATAATTAATGAAAGCTATAGTGGATCACAATCCTCAATATAAAGCTGAATTACCATTTCATTGTGTTGGTAGTGAACATAAGTAATATTTAATGTCTCCGTAAAACTGGCTTGTTCATTGCTCCCTTTGGGCAGCTCTGGAGTGAAATTGATCTCCAAGACAGGAAATGTTAGAGACCTCCACATGTTTCTGTGACCTTGCTTATGGCCTATAGCCTTCTGTGGTTCCTTTTCTTCATCCCTTCCCCCTGGGGGGTAAAAAATTGAAACAGAGTTTTTATGTATGGATGCTCTTTAATTGCTGTGGTTCTATATTGGGCATGAAAGACAGCTTAATTTGCTCAGAGCTTGAGGTTCTTTCACATGATGTAAATCTATGACAAGGTACCATAAGCTTCACTTCCATTCCAAAGAAGCCACACTACAGATTTTTATGCCCAAAAAAATCCATCACCCTCTGCTGGGTATGAACCTATGACCTCAGGAACCCGAGGCATGTTGCCCTAGATCTTGAAGGATGACATGACAGAAGATTACTGAGTTTTCTAGTTAGTGAAAATTGTGTGTAAGATATTAGTACTTAAATAAATGTGAAACTATTGTTAAACAGTGGATCACAAAGAACAGGCACATAGCCTACACTAAAGATGAAAAGTAGAATTGAACTGAAAAGTTCAATGTTAACGACAGAATCTGAACCAAAGATCTTTGCCTTTCTGTGCCAGTGCTGTGAGAAACTGAGCTAAATGGCAATTCCCCAAATGACACACTTTTCCCAATAAATCACAAGGCACTACAAGAGTATATTCTCTGAAAATGAATTTGAGAATGCCTTGGATCATAATGATGTAGACATTAAGCTATTGCATAGTAAGCGCGACATCTGAAGATACAAGCTACTCTTGCTGTTGGAATGTCCAAGTGCTTATTTCCTTCAATAATAATGGTTAAGTCTGATGCAGCTTACGATTATTTCTAAATTCACAATCAGTGTTTGATTTAATTTTTTTTATCCATTTATATGCCACCTTTAACATTTAGATCATATCGATGTCTTTGCCTTTGGGACATTTCTTATGGCAATGATGTTTATTTGCTGTTGGTATTAATCTTTGGGTTGCCTTTATGTTCAAACATAGTTCCAGACCCTTGGGAGGGTGGGGAATAATCCTGACTAAAGAAAGATTCCCACCTTCCAGCCAGGAATCAAACTCTGGACCTCTGGCTTTGGAAGCTAACATGCTAACCAACAGATCACAGTGGCAGTCAGCATTTTCATTGTTCAGGCTCTTCACAATTCATCTCTGACCAATGGTTCATCTTATATGGACATTCTCTGTAATCAGTGCCAATCAAGAAAGGGATTGACAGTTGCTAACCATATGCCAAAAAGCTATAAATGAAGGAGGGGATGGGTATACCAGGGCCAGTTAGAACTAAGATGTTTCCATGACAACCTTGTTGCCAATATTGTAACATATGATAAGCATCTGCCTGGCAAGTGACTGTAACAGTAATATGAACTGCATGTCTTCTCTTCTGCTGCAGCAGCAGTATAAACAATGCCTTTATCTCCAGCATGCTATGTTCTTTCATCAGTTCAGAGATTACCTGTGTATTGACAACTTTTATGCTTCATCCTATTTGAATGATTATTTGCCTTGTGTTTACATGTATTTCAGTCTGTGTATGTATTATGACCATTTGAATTATGTTCTTTTAATGCATATTTCACTATGTAAAAAAGTCTGATGTGTTGCACTCACATGACTTTTCTATCCTGTTCTAACTATTCCTACGAACTCGTATTCCTCAATTTTTTTCATGTTAGTCGAGATAAACATTTGCAGAAATTATCTTACTGCTAATTTTCTTGTAGATGTAAGAGGAATATCGGAATACAACAGGCTTTGAGCAATAGTCCAATGTTTTAAAGCTGGCTGCTATAGGTTTGAAGACTTTGAAATTTTGTTCTCTTTGCATGGCAAAAAAAGTGAATAACGACGTTTCAGAAAAATATACATATTGCAAAACTCGCACAAATAGCAAGGAATATCTCAGAAATAGTTCACTCCACAAAAAAATGCATTTGGACATAATTTGTGTATTTTAACAGACTTAATTTTTTGTATGCTAAGATTTGGTTCTATCTCTTACGATTTATCAGTTATGCAAAAGTCATCAAGAGTAAAGAGGACTACATAGGCTATAGCTAGAAAATTCAAAATATGCAATTCATTTACCATAAAAATATCTTCTACATATGGCATTTGAATCAAAATTGTTACAGCCATTCTTGAGAAAATCAGAATGTTCAAAAAGTTTTCCCCGTAAAGGGTAGTTTAGGGTGGAGAAATGTTTTCAAAATATTTGTGTTGCATCCTTAAGGATATTAAACTTAAATACCAACTTTGGCTTTTAACCTACTTTTTGTTTTTGAGTTCTACTCTTCAGAGACGGACACAAACGGGACCTTTTTCTAAAAAGGCATTTTTGGTTCTCTGGTGAAATCTCGACATCAAATTTTTGGGTGGAATACAATACTTCCCCTACTTACCATATGTAATAAAGAAAGTAAAATTAGTGACAATGATAGCACTGCCAACAGAAAACTGAGCATACTCGGGAACCAGATAAAAACTGTATTTGGGAAAGCGTTTCCACCTGGTCTCGATAAGCAACAATGTCGCCTCTCTCTGCAAAATGTCATTTCCTTTCTTGATTGGCATCAACTTTAGTCATGCAACAAATATCTGTAATAATTTTGCAAGAATACTGTACACTTGCTGGAGCTATAAATTCAATTCTATACACAACAATTAAATGCAGGAAACTGTTTCAACATGCACCAGACATATTCAGTTTGTTGAGCATTGCATCAACAACAGTAATTTTCACATCTTAAGTTAAACACATTCAGCTTGCAGATGGTAAATACAGTTGCTTAAATATTTACAAACACAATCTAATGTGAAACCATATTTAGTTTCACTGCTATTATTTGATCAACAGTATCTATATCTGCAAGACCTTACAACAATATGAAGATAACATTTAATTTGCAGCATGATTTAAAAATGTCCACCACTGAAAGTATTACCATTGTAAAATTGAAACAACATATTTTAGTGCAGAAAGTGTTAAAGAGGACATGACATGTAAGGAACTTTAAAATATGGGTAGTCTTACTTCTCATGTGATCGTGATGTTAGAATATGTTCATTTCTTGACATAAAATGTGAGACAAAGGATGAATATGTGCAGAATATTCATTATCTATTATATTACAATTATGTATGCATGTATTGTTTCTGTGTGTGAGTGTTAGGACGTCACTTGCAACCATTCTGTTTAGGCCAAAACAAAAAGTTTTGTTTTTACTAATTATATAAAAAATATATTGTTTTGGGCCTTGTAAAGCTAAGCAGTTTCAGCAACTCTTACAACAACCAGGTTCTCACTTTACAACCATTAAATACTCATAAAAAGAGACAGAAAAAGAAGGGAGGAAAGAGAAAAGCTCTTATAACAAATTAATATATAATTATAGTCTTACATGTTGTGGAAATACACACACATTGTAAACACACATACAAATGTGCATATAAAATATATATATGCCTTAAAAATGCTACCAAAATGTTATATGAAGTATCTTTTATTCTTTTAATCATAATGAGTGCAAGGAATATAAATGTCATCCAGTTGTATGATTTTAAGTTCAGAGACACATGGAAAATTATACTCAATGCTTATTTCAGCACATATAAAATATTTTGCAAGCTGTTCATGGCCTCTTAGATCAAACATGGGAAAATCACGGCAAGTCTCATTGAAATATATGGTAGAAAAGCTGCTTATCTACACGTTTTATTTCAACCACTATTTAACATTTTTGTTTTATGTAAATTGTTATTTTGAAAGATAGTATTATTTCATGGTCTTTCTGGATAAATTGACACTACAGGTAAATGAATTGTCCTGTGTTCACATCTACCAACTTAACCCACCTTGCTATATTATGTAGTTTTAAGACCTAGGCCACTAGCGTTTTCACACCCTTAAACTTTACAATATTTTGATTAGTACAGATATAAAATATAATCAAACCTACTTGTAGATTTGTACCACCTCAATAATTGTCCTCTTATTTACATTACATATATTATAATTTAAAAGAATAAAGCTCTGGAATCAGTCCAACTTTAGTTGTAGTGATGATCGAAGATATTATGCAGAGAGTCACTGAATCTTATACATGTTCCACTAGATAAACAGAGTAGGCCATGCTCAAATCAATAATTACCCATTGTAATCATGACGGCTATCTTGAACAAGTGTATTGATTCTGATATCGAAGAAAATTGGAAAATAGGCTGTACTTCTCTCATACCTGAAAAATCTAAAGAGAAATACAAAAGATGCTAAGATATGCTAATTAAATTTAACCATCAAGACACCATGGAAAGATGAGTGTTATGTTTCAAGGTTAATATTTCACATTTCATTCATACAGCATATTAAATTACTAATTATCTCCCAAAAATGTGTATGCATTACACATGTGTTAGTGTTTTTAGTAATCCTCAGAAATTGAAAAGACTTGACTTAACTGTCTCTCATCTTTTCAAACTTTTCCTCGGTCAAGTAAAAATCATTTACCATCCTTATAGCGCAATATATTATACTATAGCCTTGTTAAAAGTTCCATGACCAAGCACATGATTCCTTTAATTGTAGTGCAAGCTGCAGACAGCATTACTAATATTGCACATAGTCAAGTTTATCCTTTCCTTTACCAAATTTTAAATAAAAATATAGTTTTATTGTAGAGTCGGTTGCACCACATCACACTTTTAATTATGAGGGACTAGTTTCAATTTTCAACCTCGGGGATTCGATTGCCATTGCTGGTTATAGTCACCAGCAGTCTTCTCTCTGGTGGCGGAACGACAGACTTCACTAAGATATCATCCAGCAGGATTTTAAAACGTATAATTTGTATAAGGGATATAGTAGTTTCGAAAGCTGGTTGAGATGAAATTCAATGGATAATTTAACTGAAACATTTCTCAGCCAATGAACTAGTTTATTGATACTGGACTGACCAATGAGTGACACATTTTTTCATTACACACTAGTGTGAATGAACCACTCAAGGCTACATTTATCAGCAGTTATACTTGTACAATGTCAGTTTTTGCATTCAGTTAGAGCTGTAAAGCCTAGTTTTTTCACTGTGCATATCAAAGGAGAATGATTGAGACATCGTGTTGTGTTTGAATTGTTTTAGAGCATTCTTGTTAATGTTGCTGTTCTTATCTTGTAATTATTTAACTGAAACACCTATAAAAAATTCACGCTTGTACAAAGAATTTTTATGTACAATACATATATAAAGCCAAATTATGTAGATAGGTCTGTAAACAAATTCACGAGAAATTTTCTGGTATTCCAATTCTAGATAAACAGTTGTCCAGTTAATAAATTTAGGATAATGGAACTGCTAAACCCTAAAACAAGAAGCCCTCAAAAAATTTAATGCAGGAAAAACTGACAAAATTGTTGCATTATTCACTTTCCAAAGAAATCTCTAAGGTGTGTTGTATATCAAGTGGATATTTTGAAAACCTCTGTTTGTATAGTTGCCAAAGTTTTAAAATTGAAATCTACAGTGACTACAGCTCATGAATTACAGCCTTGTGGCAACAAGTAATGCCAGGAATATCCCAATGCAGATGGAAACCCATTTTAACACAACTTATAACAAGGTTACCACTTATTATAGTGCATGTTACTATCACTTGTAATTAATAAACAAGTTTTAGAACGGAAAACACCCCATGTACTGTGTGGAACACAAATAAGTGATAGTATTTTTCATCAGAAGTATTTGCTTTGGTTTTAGAAACACTTCATTTGCATGCTCTCCACTTTTGATTTACTTATTTTGCTGAACTCTTCAATTTTATTACTGTATGCCTGTCTCCACTGCTATAGATTCACTTGTTTTTTCTCCTAATACCAAGCACTTGTTTTGAAGCAAATTATGGCTAGATTTGGAAGCAACATCAATGAAGACATTAAAAATTTGATATCTCCAAACACCAAGAAAAACAAACAAATGGTTAGTAATCCAGCTTACAGAATAAGTGTGTGTTTATTAAAGTGTTAATCTTAGTGTTTATTTAGAGAAAATAAACTGGAAAACGCAAAGAACTAAAGTTTTCCTATTGGGACTTAATCGTGTTACTTCTATTTGTTGAGTTGTGGTGATTTTCTTAAGAAGTGAGTCAAATTTATTAAACTCATCTTTAACCATTGCACTTATGCATCTTCAATCTCTGATTTTATAGGAAAATATTACTATCTGTGTCTAAAGAAGTTGAATTCTTGTTAAATTCCCTAGCCAAATTGCACTTGTGCTACATGATTTTCTAGGATAATTTTGTATAATCTGCAGTCTTGGCTTACTCGAGGAATTGGCTAAAACATTCTCCTAACTCAGTATGGGTCTGAATTCAATGCTGGTAGTTAAAAGAAATGTAAACATTGGAAATCATACTAAGTTGTATGAGTTTATGGAACAATGAAATATTTAATTTTAGTAGCACATTTTCATAAAACTGCATAAGTAGAATACATCACAAATAAATTGTTTTTGTTTTTACCATAGCTACGCTTTCTTAGGCTTAGAAGTATATTGACAATTCTGTAACTTGTCTAAGCAACAGATATTAAACACTAAATCAGTACAGCATAAAATCATTTAGCTTTATTGCATTTTACTACACTGTTTAATAAAAATACCCATTTTGCTTTGATTTTTCATTTTATACTTAGGTACACATCTGAGCTTTGAATTAGTTGTATCCGATATTTAAAAATGACTGTATTTTGACTTTGTTTGTATAAATAACCATATTAAATTAATTATTTTTGCTTCAAAGTTAAAATCAAGTGTGTTTCAATTTTAACTGCTTTCATTGCAAATACACAAATGAGCTGTCCTAATAATTATGTAAAACAGCAAGCGTTAATACTCCCATAAAGCAGTAATACTATCATGTCCATCTGAGTAACTTGCCAAATTTTTTACCATGGGGCAGCCATCCACTTACTCCTCAAGCACAAGTTTTCTCTCCCAGTTGCAAGGAAATTGTGAGGCTACCAATGAGTTTATCTCCAAAGTAATTTTTTACAAATTTATAAAAGATCTCTCTCTGTTTAAAGGATGACATCTACATATCTTTCACCCAGTACAATTCAAAAGAGATGCACACACTTTTCCATGAGACCAACTCTCAATGGATTTGTGCAGCAAACATATCTTCATTGATCATGAAATAGAAAAACATGAACTTATTTGTGGCAATATGCGGTAACTACAAAAATAAACTGAAGAGGTAGTTCAAAAAGCATGCATTCATAGAACAGTGGCAATATGGAATGAGGCATTCCTCTGTCATGGTCACTTTTTTACACATATATACAAAAACAAGAGCTGCAAAACATAAATACTCCATACTTCCTAACTACCTATGCAAAATTTTCTTAAAATATTTGTTTTATTCTAAGACAACTGGTGATGGAATGTTCAATTTTCTAATTTTCAGATTCTAATATCATGTTATAAGCAACTTATTAAAAGTTTTTTGTGCATATTCATGTGTGAATATTAATATGCTCGGTTTCACCAAACATCAAGGCATGCAAGTTTTATCAAAAACAGAAGTTTCAAACACACTTTTGACTGTCAAAGGTCTTGTCAACTTTTGAGGAGCCATTTTGCTCCCTTTAAATCTTCAATAGTCTGTTAATTTTCTTCTTTGAGGTTAAAAAAATGATAAAGGGTATACACAGAAGGGAACGCCTCACACACTATGACCTACAGAGATCTACTGTAGCTGACACCCCCCCCCCCCAGGAGGCATGGATGAAGTGAAGGAACTGCAGGGTGGCACAGGGCTGCAGCCAGACACGGCACAGATATGCATGAAAGTCCCTGACAAGTGCTGAGATCTCTTCATCCTGGGGCCAGGCCCAACCGAGCAGCCATCACCCTGCAGGTCCGGTGTCGCACAAGCATCCCACCACTAGAGGAGAGTGGCTGCCTAATGCCACCCAGTGCCTAGAACAGCATTTATAATGTGCAAGCATCTGCGCCTATTGTCGGACACCACCATCATGACACACATAAACGCACACCCGAAAGATAAGGAAATGGAAAGGAAGCCATGGTACAAAATTAAGCACCCCAGCATTCACCTAAACGACAAGAGGAAACCATGGAAAAACCCAAATTGGAGAGATTGAACTCGGGACCTCCTTAATGCAAGTAAGACACATTGTCAAGGTGCTACCTCACTCAGTCTTTTTTGAGGTTATGTATCTAATGCTTTAAGCTCTTGTGAAATGGCATGGCAGTTGCTCTTATTCTATTAATTCTTATTGAATCTACACTTGCTTCAGGTTCCTGGCAAATGACCAACACTATATGACACCTGTACCTTGTTCATCTTTGTGGGTAAAACATTTCATTATTGTGATTTACTTCTAGAACATTTTCAATATTATCTGAAGACCCATATGCTGTTTTAACCCTTATACACTGTTTGTAGAACCTTTATGGTATTGATATGCCCTTTTGAATCTTTTACATATCCTAATAATAAACAAAAATGTTTGAAATAATGTGCATTTAATAAGCACGACTCCTTAAGAGATAAAACTGTATTTTTTAATTTCTTTTAAGCTTCTTTTAATAATCTCCCGATCATAAGTTACTTTTATTGTTGAAAACTGGGATTGTATACATTGTTGACATTCAGTCTGTATGTGTTTTGCTCTTAGATACGAAGTTTAGATATGCTCAAGGGTTTAGTGTGAATTATAGAAGATTTAAAAATGCAGATGAGGAACTTACAGAGAGTGAAGCAAAAAGTGATCATATTGAAAGAAAGGAAAGTCTCTAGTATCACTGACTCTGAACATAACTGTAATGAATATGCAATTACAGACATACTTACTCATGGGCAGAAATAGTAAAACCATTTACAGTACTGTTCAACCAAAGTAAGGAAGAAGGGCTTCAGAAATATTTTGAGATAGAACGCATTGGTACCTAAAAAAGTAAAAGAAAAAAAAATCTGATGTGTTGCACTCACATACTTTCTCTACTCTTGTACTAACCATTCTTACAAACTCTTATTCTTGTATCTTCTTCATGTTAGTTGAGATACACATTTGCAGAAATTATCTTATTGCTTGTTTTCTTGCATGTGTAATGGGAATATGGGAATAAATTAGGCTTTGAGCGTTAGTCAAATCTTTTAAAGCTTTCAAATTCCGTTCTCTTTGCACGGTTAACATAAAAAAATGAATAGTGATGTTCCATTTGGTAGAAGTATGTTCCTCAAAACTTACAGATATAACGAGAAACATCTCCGAAATGGTTCACTCTACAAAAAAATAAATTAACTATATTTAATAATTATTTATTTATCCCAACAAACTTACTGTTGGTGTTTTTAAACACACAAGCCGTGTGTGGGCAAAGTTTAAGAGGTAGAACTGGAACTTAAAAATTCAATGCCACAACTGGGATTTGAACCACAGACCTTCCGCTTGCTGGGCGGACGCTCTAACCACTGAGCTATTGTGACAAACTGCCAGAATGGCATTAAATTCTCAAGCCAGTTCGTATTTCTCCTGGTAAACCACAAAGGCAGTCTCACATCAGAGACAATTACCCCAATGGTGACTTACTATTGCAAGTACTTTATATCCCAGGATTAAATAACCTTCACATGGTAATTATTATTTATTTATGCCAACAAACTTACTGTTGGTGTTTTTAAACACACAAGCCGTGTGTGGGCAAAGTTTAAGAGGTAGAACTGGAACTTAAAAATTCAATGCCACAACTGGGATTTGAACCACAGACCTTCCACTTGCCGGGCGGACGCTCTAACCACTGAGCTATTGTGACAAACTGCCAGAATGGCATTAAATTCTCAAGCCAGTTCGTATTTCTCCTGGTATATATTTAATAACTTAACGCATAATATCCATTTTTGAAAAGCAAGAGTTAATAGGGATCGTCAGGGCTATTCTCTAACTTTCTGTTTAAGATTCTTACCGTTGCTCTTCAAGATCAAGAAGCACCAAAAGTGTATCCATTTTCAGCCAGTAGTAGTACTGGTAATGCTAATAACTCAGTCTTGGTTCTTGGTATCGTTAACCATAATCATCTTCCTCTCAACAAGATGATTTTGCAATGTTATAGAATAATGGCATGTAACAGCTCATTAGCAGCTTTAACAGGTTGTTAAACTTTAAAGGGATATTAGAGAAGAGTTATGAACCTCTGATCTCATACAGACAATGTGATTCTGGAAGAAAGGCTACAAAGGCTAATGTAAACCAAAGCTTATATTCTGAAAACTTCATAAAAATAAGTTATTTGTTTAAAAAATAGGGAAAGCAAATAAGAGTGCAAAAGAAAACATTCATGGCTTTTAGGGGAATAATCCTTCTAAGGACTATAAATTATGCTGCGGAAACAACTGGACTGATCTGCAGTCTTTGGGGCCATTGCCAAAATGATTAAAGATATGACAAGTACACAATGGAAGAACCAACACAATAGAATCATCTTAGCAAAATGTTTCAAAATTAACATTTCAGTTTTCTTTTGCATTAACCCTAGAGCAGGTGCGCTGGTGTATTTTATACACCACATTTGCATTTTGCGCTCTAACGGATAAATACCTTAACGTATCAGTACAATGTTGTCAGTACCTTTCATGTCATTGTTTAGCTTCCGTTTAATTGTGTCAGAGTGATTGTAGCATCAACAACTCAAAGGCAACGATAAGTTATTCTTGGATCTGCACCAGTGGCGTATTTTATACACCGCGCACCCGGTCATGTAAGTACTATTTCAATTGTCAACCTAATCTGTTGTACTTTTACACAAAGCGGCTGCATAACGAATTATGTGTTTTAGAGAGGGCCATTATTGTAGTACATTATTAGCCACCAATATTTCGTGTTTCTAATTTAGGGCCAAAACATATTTGACAGAAGAAGAATCAGAACGATACCTTTTAGAGGTGCTTGCTGAAGAAGATGACTGTGGGGATATTGATGATTTGTTTTCTGAGAGGATGAAGTAATATTATCGAGTGATCATGATAAAAACTCTGAAATTGAAAATGATGAAGAGCTGTATTCCTTTGATAGTAAAGCTGGTGCTTTCATTGATAGGGACGAAAAAACAAAATGAATGAAAACTGAGGTGCATAGAAAAACATCCCGTGTACCAGCAAAAAATATTGTCAAGATCTTTCCAGGCCTTAAAATGGTAGCACAAGGTATTGTAGAGGAAATTGAATCATTACATAAAATAATCAATATTGATATGATAGATGAAATTGTGCGTTTTACAAATTTATTCATTCAAAGAAAGAGGCTAGAAGAAAGTTATTCTAGGGAAAGAGATGCTAAGCTGACAGACAGAAATGAAATTTGTTCAGTGTTAGGTAATCTGTATTTGATTGGCCTCAAAGGTGGAAACCACAGAAATGCATTGGAACTTTGGTCAAAAGATGGAACAGGAATGATTAGTTTGAGATCTTGCATGAGTTACAAGAGATTTCTATTTCTTCTTAGATGTATCAGATTTGACGATAAAGATACAAGGGATATAAGATGCAAAACAGATAGGTTAGCAGCAATTAGGAGCTTTCTGGATACATTTGTAAACAACTGCATGGGTAATCACAGTCTTGGGGAATTTGTTACCACTGACGAGAAACTAGAAGCATTCAGAGGACGTAGCTTCATACAATATATTCCCAACCAGCAAAATATGGCATCAAAATATTTGCCTTGTGTGATGCTAAGTCATTCTACACTGCTTCGTTGGAAGTGTATTGTGGCAAACAGCCTGAAGGACAATATAGTGTTTCTAATAAGCCATTTGGTATCGAGTGTAGACTAACGGAGACAATAAAGGGAACAAATAGAAATTTGACAGTAGATAATTGGTATAGTAGCTATCCACCGGCTCTCCATCTGCTGCAAAATAAAATCACTTGTACAGGAACCATGAAAAAGAATAAAAGAGAAATCCCAGTTGAGTTTTAGCCCAGTAAGTACAGAGAAACCGGCTCGGCAATTTTTGGATTCCAGAAAGATATTACCATGGTATCATATGTACCTAAGCGGAACAAAGCTGTTGTAGTCATCTCCACGATGCACATTGACGGATCAGTAGATGAAGACACAAAGAAACCTCACATTATACAAGATTATAATATGACAAAAGGTGGGGTTGATACTGTTGACCAAATGTGTAATAAATATTCAGTAACACGAATGACAAGAAGATGGACCATGGCTTTATGGTACACATTGCTGAACGTGGCTGGCATCAATGCACAAGTGCTGTTTCAAGCAAATGATAAGAATGAGAAACAACCTCGTCGAGTTTTTCTCAAGAACCTTGCTTTCCAACTAATGAAACCACATCTTATAGAAAGATCTGGCATACCGAGTATGCCAGCTGATGTTAGCATGTATCTGTGTCGCTACAAAGTTCAAGAGACATACGCGGAAGAGCCATCAAAGAAGAAAAAAGGTAGATGCGGAATTTGTGGAAGGGCAAAGAATAGCTCCACAACAATAAGATGTACATCATATAACCATTTTGTTTGCAAAAATCATTCCCAAACTGCAGTTCTCTGTGAAAAATGCAGTATGCATTCACCCGAAGTACAAGATGATTAATTTGCTATACCTAGTTATACTAATGCAACATAACTAATTAGTGTGTATTAACATGTATGGAACTGACGTTAGGCATTAGATAACATATTACTTACAATCAATTTAATTATGCAATGTTAATTAGCGCAATAAACAGTAAAGGAATTGCAACAAATGGACTGTAGTGTACTATGTACAAAATACACCACGCGCCTGCTCCTGTATCATAACTGAGCGCGCCTGCTCTAGGGTTAAGGTGCACATAAAACTGAAATAAATGAATTATAATCAGTGTCATTCTGCAGTGTTAATATTAACCATTGCAAGCAAGTTTCAAAATTCTTGGTGTGCAGATATGTAAACAAAATATTCAAAGCAATTGTTGCTTCCTTATGACCATGCTATGTAAAGTATCTATGGTGAAGAGCCTATTGCAAATTAATTGAAAATGTCATAAATTAGTAAATTTTCCTAGTATTATAATCACCATTGATAGCACACATGTATTATTTAATTACCTGATGCACACAATACAGAAAGTCAAACTTTTGCCTGAATATCCAGACAGTTTGGAATGGAGGTTTGCTAATCACAAACAGGTAACACGGTGGTGAAGTTGTGCTCATGAAAAATTCCATATTGACAAGTCAGCTTAAAATGGTGTATAAGATAGGATGATGATTAAGACATTCTGATAGATATCAATAACTAGGGAGCGAACCTTCATACATGGAACAAAAGGTTGCAGAGTATAGATTAAAGGAAGTGGGAGGGGTCGGCCTGTCACTTTATCACAGCACAGAACAGGCGATGCTTGAATGTTATAATGTTGTTGCATAACTTATATTCTATGCTGTCAACATTTGCAGTAAAATATTCACTCTCAAATTCTTATACAAGTTCAGCAATACGTGAATATTTCAATGTTCGTGTTGGAGGCATTTTACTCTGAGTGGAATAGCGAGAGACGCTATGCATTGTAGGCAGTAAGCCCAGTTGTGTTTTGTGCTATGTCAACTATGTACTTGTGTAGCTTTTTTTTTAAATTAACATCCTCTAACGTAGTGTTGTATCAGATGGTGAATGAATGATATAGGTGAACTGATGCTTCAATGACCTTGAGATCCATAGAGCTTTAAGTTATCCCACACTTCTCTTCTCAGGATAAGGGAAAACCTGGATAACTGGTTAACTGGATAACTCACCCTAAGCAAGAACTCGTGCAGTAACATCACACTCTGCCTGTGTGGCAGGTAACTAATGATTGCCTCATTTTGTGATAGCTCTATATAGGCTCAAAGTCTAACAATGACTGTCAAATTAAACTGTTACATCTTTCCTGAGAAGGATTTATAGTTTATGGTTTGTACGCCAGATGAAGAATGTAATGTTCTGTCGACATGCTGCACTGGCAGCTCAGTTGATTAGAGCAACGGTATAGATAGCCAAATATCTGTGATTCAAATCTGAGCTATTGAATGAATTTTTCAGTCCGATTTTACCCTTCCAACCTTACCCTATACATGCATGTATGGGAGAACCAATAATTAAAAGGAACATATATGCTATGCTTCTCGTATTTTTCAGTCTATGAAAACACATATTGCAAACACCTCTGTTATCAACCCTTGTAAACTTATGTTAAAAGCCATCGTAATTGGTGTACCATCATTCTATGTGATTACCTCTGGCAGTACGGTAATTTGGACAAATCGTTACTTTAACACCCTCAAGCTACATTTGTCAATGGATGGTGAAACCAAGCATAATAACCTAGTGTTTTATAATTTTCATGGAAGATGGAACATAGTCTAGATATATGATGAAAATAAGAATCTAAAGTGTCACATTCAACAACCTTCTCTACCTATCACAACTATAATCTCTCATATAATCGTATAAAAATTGATTTTCCTATTCATGTTGTGTCAGTCCATATACAAAGAATTTCATTTAAATTACTGAATAAAAATATTTGCTAATTTGAACATCATTTTTTTACATTACATTTCTGTAGAATTACATTTAAGTTTTCAATTTGGTAGTTTATTAATTCTATCGGAAACAATAGCTCAGAGCTGCTGTGAACCGTATAAGAGATTAACATTATTTCACTTATTAAACTTAAAAGTCATAAAATTATGTTTTCTTAAACTGTAGGACAGAAATGTCTTAATTTTGTTAACAATGTTGTGACTACCAAATTTAAAAACAAAGTATGTACAATTGCTTGTTTTTAATATTGTTCTTAATAATATAATACAGTTTGCCTTACATGATATGCATGCTCTTTGAAATACACATTTTCTCTGTTTATGTAACACAAACTTTAAATACACAACATTCACTGCCATACCTCAAAACACACCAGAATAAAAATGAATAAGTTAACTTTGATATATGTACAACATTGAAACCAAAAAAGAAAATTTTATGCAGTGGTATTCATGTTATAACAATATATTATGTACATATTTATATTGCACTGTTTTCTAAATTATATGTATATAAATATATCTGGCAACTTAAGATTACTGGAATAGACTAATGTGAAGCAAAAACTATATAATAATTGAAATTATAATTTCTTGGGAAATATATAATTAGCAAGCATTATTGCTACTTTGTTTATAATGTTAACACTGGTTTTGATTTTTTTTTTTTTCATAGAGCAGTTAAAGTAACTTTTAAAACCTGGTGCATATCTGTGGAAACGTAACAGAAACGGAATAGCAATGAATGGGAAGATACAAATGCCATGCACAATCACTCAAAAACGGCAGAGGCAATCCTAACCTCAATTTTATAATTTTAATTTATTGACTTTTTTTAAGATCACAACACAATAAATTGGAGTGGCAACCAGAATGAGTAGAGAAAGTGAAAGAGTGACATTGTGGGCTTTTAATAAATCACAATGAAAACAGGTTGGAAATATGAAGGCATAGTTATCAATTAGTATATTGACAACATGCAACATTGATGTTGCACATTCTGATATAATTTGTATAAAATCAACAAACTCGTTTTCATTTGAATGCAAGTCGGCCAAATTTGAAATGCAGTATGGTAATCCTTTTTAAAAAGCAACAGAGTTGTTTGTGATTCTTAAATGTTGCTATTTACAGCAGAAACAAAACTGAGAATAGAAACATATACAGCTGCCAGGTGTCATCTCAGTTTTGTTTTTCTCAAGCCTGCTCCTAGAGAGGTCCTTAATGACTGTAATAGTATGATCTTCTTAACTATCTTCTACAACGAAGACAGCTGAGCATACAGTATCCTATGATCACATAAAGAATGACCAGTGTTCTATTTGGCATTTCCTGGCTCTGCAAGCTCCCCAGTGATTGCGAAAGCTCATATCTGCAAACATGCATTTTCAAGTTTTTCCTATTGTTTCTGTTTCTGGACAATTGTGCACCAGGCTTAACATGAATAAGGAAGCTGACTGGTTACCCTACTTTTTTTAGGGTATGCCATGTATCCCAGATTAAAATGTGTCTCACAACACCGCAATATAACTGCATAACATCAATTCAGGTTCTATAGTCAAAATGAATGTTCATAGATTGCATTGTTCATTCCTGGTGCTTGTACAAGGTGCAGCAGAAATAATAAGCACGTTTGAACTAATAGCTATTTTGAATCTGGTGGGTTTGTTGTTACAAACATAGGATAGGACTGTACAGTTGACCTTGGAAATGAGGTTGCTAGTACATATTCTCTCTGTGATGGGTTAATTGTGGAGTGCTAGACAGTGAGGGGGGCATGCTTGTGCCGTAAATTGGTTCATATGAGAACCAGAAACCCAAAAAGATTTTGACGGAAACTGAATCAATGCAATGCACCAATTACTTGATAGAAAGTAGTGTGACAAACAAATCACTGTCTGGTGACCTCGTTCTGTACACACAGAACAAAACATTGTATGAACTAATCACAACTACTAAATTAAAAAATTAGGTTCTGGAAAATTGCGGTCATCTTACATCGTCTTGCATTCAGATAAATCAGTATGTGTACTGGACCTCTACGAATTGCCTTCCATGAGGTTATATCCTTCTAAGGGCTTGCGGCTGTAACTTCTCAAAAAAGAATTAGATTATCACTTATGTTGAATGAATCTTTCTCAATTAAAACTACATTCATCCAGTGCCATGTCAATTTTACTTGTAATCCTATAAACACATATATTTAAGCAACACATATGTTATAACAACAATATTAAAAACTCCAAATAACATGAACATAAAAAAAATATTTGTTAAGAACGCTGTCAATTGTCAGGATTACATCAGTCCCACCAGTGTGCCAAAATTTCACCTACAATTCTTTTATATGGGGCTGATGCTTTTAAGCGTACTTAAAAACCATCAGTGGCAGGTTTGAACCAGCAACCTTAGGATCAGTAGGTCAGCACCTAACCAAATGAGCCACCCAGACTAACTGTAACAATATGAACAGTGGGAATGGCTTAGCAGTCAATAATGTGTAGATAACACTGCTGGCACCTAAATCATGTTTCAAGATGTTTCAACATATGCCAGGTACAGGTTTTCAACTCCCACTCCCAAATCGACAATTCTTGAACCTGGCTGCAGAGGAACTGTACATCTGTGACCTGCAAACCTCCTTGAGGAAGGGACCTACAATGCTCCCCAAACATAGAATTATAAAATAGACTTGGCACCAGTGAAAAACAGCTTTAATTATGAATTATGGCCATGAAAGCCTACACTTGAAGCCTTTCTTGATTCTCTTACAGTGTGATATGTAAACTTTATGCTTGGTTGATTACTGGCATTTTCAGTACTGTAACATGTGAATATGCACAGAACATCACATGCACGGTTTTAACACACAGAGTAACTCAGGGTAGGCTGTGCAAAAATTCTCTGTATCACTAATAGTAGTCACCAGCCAGCGAGTGAATGTCAAATATCTCAGAGATGCCACTGCCACCAGTTTTGCAGCAAATTATTTTAATAAAGGCTGTAACTGTATAGGATTTAAGAACATGACTAAAGACATAGCAGATAGATTATTTAAAGAAATGTATGGCTAAAAGCAGGGAATATTAAAGGCTGATTCACAATAACCTGAGAACAGAAAGCGAACCAACATGCAAGATTCTGCTTCACACAATTAACAAGAATGAAAACAGGAATACAAACCGATTGCACAGAAGAAAGTCGAGTTTTATGCATCAACAGTGTCATTTGTTTGTTTATTTTTTTCACCTCTTCCAATAGCTAACATAATGCTGGTTTGTCAATATCGAAGTATGATAGCGTAAACATTTTCTAAATGCATGATGTTACTATTTCCTCTAGTGAAAACATCCTACCAAATGTCAGTGTACATTAAAGTTGTTCCGTTATTTGTTCTCCAATGCTTAATAAATCTGAGGGATTCAGAATGCATATTTGCTGGAATTCTGATTTGATTTTGCCAGCTAGTGACTAGAGACTGGCAGTTGTTATAGATCATAGCGGTCTTGAGTAATTTCTGCAGTTTTATTTATGGATGTCTTTAACTACTAGGGATCTTAGGGTCCCATTCTATATTGGTCATGAAAGATAGCTTCATTTTGCTCAGAGGACTCTTTCATGCTTGCAGTCCTTTTATGAGCTGCAAATCTACTTTACCTCCCTTCTGAAGGAAGTATTTTTATGTTCTTCCTTGGAAGTTTGGAAACAGTGTTGTAATAATTTAAACCAAAAAGGTGAGTCGATTGATAATACTACACACTTACTTATAATTTACTGGAACAAGTTTCGGAGGTTGACTTTCCTCCATTTTCAACTGAACATGACTGCCGAAATTGAATTCCCGAGAACGATATCTTCTGTAAGTTCCTTGAACCACTACCAGAGGAAACCTCAGAGAAAACATCACCATCCATACCAGGGAGAACTGGTCAATGAAAATGGAGGAAAGTCAGCCTCTGAAACATGTTCTGGTAAATTATAAGTAAGTGTTGTGTAGTGTTATTAATCAACTCACCTTTTTGGTTTAAAAAGGATTTTTATGCCTAAATATATCCATAATTCTCTGCCATGTTTGAACCTGCAATCTCGGGAACCAGAACTGCCAATAAGCTGTTTCCCCAGTACCCCTAGACCACAGAAGATGACAATTTTGACAGTGAAGAGTCTAATATACACAACATGATCTATCATGCCATTTCTGGGAATGGGAACAAAATAATTAGTATTTTTTCCTATTTCTGGGACCCAGTAAGCTTTCTGTTAGCTCTAAACATTCATATAATAATACACGTACTATTTTACCTTTATCATTCTTGTATAGGTTTCCCTTTCCAGTTATTATGAATCAGCCTACGGCTATGTATTCTTTAGCAAAGAGGCTTGGCCCCATTCATAAAGCAAGCAAACTAAAATCAGCATAAAAACACATATGAAACTGTATGATGAATAAAGAGCAATGTAACAAAGTACTAAGCCTGAGAGGAACATAACTTATGAACATCATACTGTTTGTTCTGTTAGATATATATAATTGGTATACCCTTAATAAATCCTAGTTAAAACAGCTTCCAATTGCACAACATAAAGCAGTTAACCAGTAAGTACTTGCACACAGCGAACATAAACATTAATAATTTGCATAAATTAAAGCTATTAAAAATCAATTTCTTACTACAAAATCAATGTTTCTTTATATAATAGAACAGGAAATATGACAAGAAATTTGTGAAATAACAAGAAGCATGAATACCACTGGACTTCTTTAAAAAATAAATCATGAGCAGCATGGTAAATGCATATGTCAAGTTTCAACATATTGTCATACAACCCAGAGTCAAGATGAATATACATGACCATAGAGAAATAAGCATTATAGGCCTAAGTTCAGAAACACAATAATTGTCATTTGTTTAATGACAGTCTTTCTTCTCTCTCTCAAGAGTTACTTTGTGCCTTTTAGATATATAAGTTATTTTTGCATTGTGCTTCTTTTTTAACTGTGCTGCAGTTTATGGAATTGTGTCGCATTGGCCAGAAAATAAGTGAGACTTTTCTCTCCAAATTCAAATTGCAAAATATTAAGTATGTGACTTTTATTTAATGCTCCACATTTTTATAACATTCCAATTTGCGTCATTTTATAGCTGTCTTCAAAACAAAAATGTTCTGCAATAAAAGTCTTTTATGGCCTATAAATATACAGTTGTTTGCAATCTCTGGGAACATATTGCAACAATGATAGTGATGCAATGCCATAATCTATGTTTAAGTAGCACATTTTGTGCAGCCTAGTTAAGGGGGACCATGGTTATGACAAAGGACAGACATACAGATAAGCTCTGGCATACCATAACACTGTATATCAATTAGTGCAGTACAATGTTAGGATAAAATAGAATGCAACAGAATTTAATGCTTTGTCATGTTGATGAAAATTTGTAATACTTTGAATCTGCCCACAAACAGTAAAAATGCTTTCTTTGCTATAAAGTCATGCTCCTGTACATTTTATGGGCAACCCATAGAAGTTGGTAAGTATGCACGTATAACGGTGAGTTAATTCTCAGTACTATCAATTTAACTTTGAACACTGATCTATCACATGATATTTCACATATGTAAGGCACAAACAAAACATCACTGTAAATCAAGACAAAAGGCATTGAGTCTTGCTTCTTGTTTGAGTTGCAAATTCCTAAAAATAATGGAAAATCTGTGCCATTCTTTTCAGTCACATTTTTAAAATCACCTGAGTTTCTCTAATGAATTTTATGTCTTTAGACTAATAAAAAGTCCACTGGGAAAGTTTAGAGACGATTCTACTATATAAGACTTCCTCAGTTGAAACTTAAATGCTTTGCTATATCTTAAATGAAGGAAAATTGGAATGAGAACAATAAATGGTGATGGTGACTCCCATGATAAATATTATTGAAATATATATCAGAGATTGTAAGATATCTTCCTTATGGATGGATAAATAAATTTAAACTTTAATAGTAAACACTCTGAATATTAAACTTAGTACCAGAAACTTATTTCAATGAAGGATGGTTTGTGTTTACCATTTTTTTGAAAATCAGCTTGGATTTTTCCCCACTATAAATCTTTTAGATGTCAAGTGTAAGAATTTTAAACTAACGAAACCTGCATTCTAATGATTGACAGATGGACAAAGTTTGGGCAAACAGCAATCATATGCTGTTTAAAATTTGTTCATATTTTTCATTTTAAACAAGACACACTTTACGTTGTTACACCACAGGATTTCTATTATGCAATGTTTCATTTTGGCATTATGACTAAGTTTTATTGCCTATACGAACTCTGCTTATATCAGAAAGTTTAAGCAAGCCTCTCAGAATTTGGCAGTCAGGATGTAAGTTTTTAAACTGTAAGCTACAATACACCCAATAAATAGAAGTATGTACTGGATAAACACAATGAGTGGCATTAAATTGCTTTATACAGAAAGAGAACAAAATGGCAATTTATAGAATATTTATTAATGGTTTGGTTTCTGGAGAGAAGCTGGGAGGCATTAATGGATATAGAAATCCTAAAGCTCATGGGTAACCTAACAGAACAGTTTTCAATGACTTATTCACCATGAAATAAAATGGGAGAGGGAAGGACAAATACTTAGTTGGCAAATAAGAAAGAGAAGGAATTGATCAAGACATTAAGAAATTATTTTGAACAAGGGTTTTTTCTATTAAATGAGGTGAAGGAAGAATGAAGCAGATGATACAGTGGAGCAGAAGTGTTTTTAAATGTTGACAAGTGTTTTAACAAAGATTTTAATAACCTGCACCATTGTTTTAAACATTTTTCATCATGTTTCATAAAGCAGATGATATTTTTTGTATGTTAAAAAAAAGATTGTAGTAAACTTGGATTTCAATACAAAATTTCAAGTGGATATGGACAGTTAACTGGAAGAACAAGGAAGGGAACAAAGCCTCAAGCCACTGGACAAAATAGTGTTGAACTGACTAACAATATGAACTATGCAGTATGTGTGTAGAAATTCAACTGTGTAAATTATTGGAAATAAACATTACATTACTCACATTACAACAAAATAGGAAAAAAAAAAATAAATAAATAAATGACTAATATCAGCCCTAAAAAATAAAATAAATATTAAAATTTAAAACTGAAGGTTAGTGTTTAAAGAATAAGTGAAATACATAAAAAAATTAAAGTAAAAAAATATACATAAAAAATAAAATAAAGAACAACTCATCAAACATGAAAATAAATACCTAAATATTTCCTTCTTACTTTCTTGGTTATTGTCTATTTTCTCACAAAATTTTGAAGTACAACTTATTTTTAAGCCAATGCATTAAAAATATACAATAATTTTTCTTAGGCCATGTAAAAATTTAACTGCTATTGCAGATGTATTTATTTTTATGCTTAGGTCTCTATGATCCAAAGAATTTTTCTGTAATGCAGCCTATTAGCAATATAATATTCTCCTTTAAGTGCAAGAGAAGGGAATAGATCATTTACATGACTGGAATGTTTCCTCTTTGGAGAATATTAAATTGCAATGCATTACAAAAGAATGCCCACAACTTCTGTGCTATGCAGGCCTTAAACTTTCCGTTTCCATCATCACGAGAAGTGACATCGGCAACAGTTATTTTTGCTTACACCCACACACCACTCCGTCGTCACACTGCGCTGAGCTTCAACAGTCCTGCCTGGCTGCCTGCACCAACTGAAGACTCCTCTAGGGAGTCCAGGTCAAGGGCCGACTCTATCATTGTCGTGTCTTGAAGAAGACGCAGCCTGCTGGCACTCAGAGGCACTACAATGTTTGCATCACACATCACTACTTCGGCCAAGTCCAGGTCCGTCATCTCTGTGGGTGACGTTTTACCACCACCTGCATCCCCACCACCCACTTCACTACCATCCATACCACCATTTTCACTTGCTACAGTTAGAATCACATCATCTACATCAATAGGAGCGCCACTCGCCACTATGCTCGCAACAGGTGCTCCATTCACAACAACTTGTGATATATTACTGGAGTTACTCCCTGTAAACAAAACATTAAATATATTAGCACACATTTCCATAAAACAAATAGTTTCTAGAGATAACAGTGAAAACTCTTCCTAAAGTGCATGCATTTTATTCAAGACTTAGCAAGTAGCATCAAGAATAAGCATTAAGTTTCTCTTAGCTATGCAATTTAGAATGCAGAGACTTTTCATATGTATATATGCAGGCAGGCCTTGGGAACCTGACGGTTTCCTATATACAACAGGTCGGTAAGTACCCCAGGCTACAAACTCTCATTCAGAAAACTTTTGATTAATGTTCCATGTCTAAAGTTTAGGAAAACTCGCTGACATTTTCCAGTTATGAGGACTGACAAAAAAGTGGAAGAAACCTCAGTTAGCAGGGATGGACCTGGAAGGACTTGAACCATTGACCTCCTGTTCGTGAGTTTGTGCCCTAATGATCTTGACTAATGGATAAATTCAGATACTGGAAATTTGACAACTGCTGTCTGCAATGGTAACATCAAAAGAGATATGACGATTGGATTGCAATGAACCCACAGAATCTATTTTTGGCAACATGCTGGACCAAGGGGGAGCTAAAAGAATGTCCATCACTTTATTCCCAAATTTTAATCACATTTGGATCTATAGTAAATGTCTGTTGGAAAATAACATACATTTAAACTTCCACTTTGCAGTTGGGAAAACACTATCTCTTCAGAATTTTTATTTTTTCTGGTGTCTTCTGTAAGTTTTGTGCAATAAAAAAGCAACTTCTACGTATGCAAACTTATAGATAATAGTTATTTACATTTACAGTATTACAAAATTGTAAATTATTATTTTCTAATTGTGCTATGGTTTTGCATGATAAATATATGGTGTATTGATTCAAGTTTTGGGCATATATGTCTGAATGTATATCATAATTATCAGTAACTTTTAACCCTTATGAAATAAAAAAAAAAATAAATAAAACAATTAAAAATAAAGCTCTCTATTGGTATAATTCTGCAGACACACATTCACTAACTATAATGTCTAACTGATAAAAATTTAATGCAAAAAATACAATTCTTAAGCGTATTTTAAGGGTCCCACAGCAAATCAGTTTTTCAGCTAAATATTTCTTTCAAAAGCTTTTTTATTCTATATATTTCCATTTTGTAGGATGCTATAAAAACTTTCAACTATGGAATTTATACAGCAACATTTTTACACAAATTGAACCATTTTGAAAAAATGTTTGACAAAATGCTAGATGCCCCATTAATAAATAATCTTAACAATGCTTAGAAATTAAATGGAGAATTTAACCACAGCAATTTCAAAATTTTAATTAGCACTTAGCACAATGCAGTGACGGAAATTCTTACAATATGTTGTTAGCTAATGCTGGATTTCTGACAATGAAGCCATTAATCCTCTTGCTCTCCAATATTTAATATATTGATAGAGCAACAGCAGTAATAGTTACCGATTTTTAGAGAGCACCATATTTTTATGTTTTGGCGGTCACATCGCTCTCTCACAACCCCCAGAATGTCTGGAGGACCACACCTGTCGTTGGTTTACGGGTCTCACCGATCTGACCGGGAGAATTAACAAAATAAATTCACCGACCATATCCTCTGATTACCAATCAGAGGACGTATTACATGCCATGACAGGTCAGCATGTTAGGGGTTAAGAGTTTATAGAGAAAATAAAATAAGCAGCTATAATTGTTACATAAAAATCTTATTTAATTGAAACTTAACATATTCTGATACAAGAGCTGGCTTCACCAACCAATGTTTAAAATACTTAACATTTTATTTGCTGACATGATGTTAAAACTTTTGGGTCATACAAATAAAAAACAAATACTTTCTCAAACTGCTATTTTTTATGCCAACCAAATTACTGCTGGTATTTTTAAACACACAAGCCATGTGTGGGCAATGTTTGAGAGATAGAATCAGGACTGAATTCTTACAATATCAAACTATGTAAAATCAAGGTTGCAGTTAAGAATTTATTAGGGTCATCTTCAACCGTTATCTGTCGTGCTTTAATGATGAAAAAGAAACTTAGAAGGCCCAAAGTCATTACACAGCTTGTAGGTCTTCTTAAGTATGAAATTGAAATAGAGAACACACTTAGAGGAAATCAATCATCAGCTGACCGCCTCCGTAACGCAGTTGGTAGCACGCTTGCCTCTGGCATGGAGGACCTGTGTTCAATCCCCAGTACCAGCATGGGGATTTTCCCCCCTCTGGGACGTCTGGCATGGGGTGCACTCAGCCTCGTTAGGTCCCAGGGAGACCAATTGAGGAGCTACTTGATGGAGCAGTAGCAGCCCCAGGTCGAGAAGACTGCATAACTGACTGGGAGGGCTTGGAGCACTGACCATGTCCCACTCTACAGTACTGCACCCCACCAATGATGCCTGTAGTGGGCAGAGGTGGGGGACGCAGCAGCTGGGCGGTAGGCCTTGGTCCTTTATGGGCTGTTGCACTGGGGTTTAAAAAAATCATCAGCTGGTGGGGTAAGGACGGCTGCAGTTTTAAATAAGTTCCAAAATAAGTTAAGTACATTTATAAGCATTTATGCATAATGATAACAGCAGAATACTCTTGGTTTGTCACTCAAGTGCTTTTGCACTGTCAGGATACCCACCTTTGTGATGTGGAGAGAGCATGTCTGCTTCACATTCAAGAGGTCTAGAGTTTGAATCTCGTTTAGGATGAGTTATCCGTAAAAGGTTTTTTTTCAGATTTTCCCTTATTCTGAGAAGATAAATATCACGTAACTTTAAGCTCTATGGACCCTGGGTTCATTTGAGTTTCATTTCACCCATTCATTCATTGTTCGATATGACCTAGCAGGTTAGAGGATATTACTATATATATATAAAATGATTTGTTGCCCTCTACTGGAACTTGTAAGCCTGGATACATCCAAGGTCTCACATCATATAAATAATTGTAACTGTCTTATTGTAACACGGCATACTTTTCACATTCAGAGCATTACTTCAGAATGATAATACTTGAAGAATCATATTAGCGCAAACTTGCTACAGTATTTCTTACCACTAGTGCTACAGCCCTTTGGGCCAAGACTTACTGCCTGGCCGCTGCGTCCCCCACCTCTGCCCACTACTGGTGTCATGAGTGGGGTGCAGAAATTGAGAGTGGGATGTGGTCAGTGCACCAAGCCCTTCTGGCCAGTTATCGGCCTTCCTGACCTGGGGTTGCTATTTCTTTATCAAGTAGCTCCTCAACTGGCCCTCAGGGTACCTAATGAGGCTGAGTACACCCCATGCCAGACCTCCCAGTGGGGGAAAATCCTCATGCCGGTACCGGGAATTGAACCTGGGTCCTCTGTGCCAGAGGCACCACTGCACTGCAGAGGTGGTCCAACTGTTCTTTTATGTGCTGTAAATCTATAAGGGACCACCGGTTTTACTTCCCATGATAAGGTTTTTTAAGCCTGAAAAACAATCCATCGCTCTCCACTAGGTTTGAACTCATGACCTTGGGGACCAGAGGCCAGCATGTTATCCCTAGTGATAGTAGTTTTTTGCTCTTGGAATTATTAGAATTTGTGAGTTATTCTTTGTTTTATGATAAATATTCTCTCTAATGCAACTAATGTGTCTGGACATCTAATAGATTGTAATGGTTCAATGTTTGGCATTAATTCATGATTGAAGGAGCTATAAAATATAAGTAGAGAAAACAATTTCTGGTGTATCAACCACAAAATACAGAACTGGGCAGAAACCTTAAGGCAAGTGCTGATGGATTGCAAACGGTACGTGTATTTATGAGTAAAGCTAAGGGTCTGTTGTTCTTTAACAATAAAACTACATTGTTTGTTGATAAGTTATTCATTGTAGTTGCATATATATTGTAACCACACACATTTCTACACAACCTGAACATGAAATACTTCTCTCTAAGAAAGTGCCATGAGAAAATTACATCATAAGATTCCAGACATTACAATTATTGTTAGGAGGTCAACTACCCATTATCTTACAAAGAGTGTAGTGTTTGTTTTGAACAAATACCGAGTCCAACAACACTTGCTTCGCTGGAATGCAAAAATCAGACTGAAAAATATACCGCAGACTGAATTTGAGCCTTGTAAAATGATAAGAGTTTCTGTATAATTCATCAGGAAGAGAGAAATTCTGCTCCCTTCTTTCTTTGCTGGACAACACCATAATCCTTTGCTCAAGAGAAATGTTTATAAGAATGTGATATTCTATGCTACAAGCCATTGTTACTTTTAAGTATATGCATTAGCTAGCAGTAACAGAAAAAATGTTTGTTAATCTTCAAGGGAGAGGCAAATAATCAAACAAGAGTTTTTCACAAGATTTCTCAGGTTAGCAGCATAAGCTGATACAAATTCCATGTGCAGCCAACTGGGTTACAACAAAGAGGAAACTGCGCACATTTACAGAGTAATATTAATTACTTTAAAAATTCTCATATGTTGTGGCTTTCTCTGTGTCTGTTATAATCTATATATCTTCTATGGACCATTCTTACAAAACTTTATTTATAAGTTAATCAAGATCAGCACTTGCAGAAACGGTTTAATTACAAATTTCATTGTAGGTACAAGGTACGCCAAAGGAAGTCTATTTTTTTTTAAAAAAGGAACACTATATGTTGGCTTTGAAATTCTTGGAACATCATGAGTAACAAAAGAATGGTCACTTGGCACTTCAAAACCTATGATAAAATACTAGAAAATTATAGCAACAGTAATGAATATCTTGGAAACGTAACAAAAAAGTTTATTGGACATAAATTACATGTTTAATGAGCTCTAATTTTTTGGTGCATCTCATGGTTCACCACAAAATTCTATAAAATTAATTCTGAATAAAGAGGATTTCATGAGTACTTTTTTAAAAAAAATCAAGATAACATTTCATTTGCCAAAAAAATATCTTCAACATAATTTTATTGTAATAGACGTCTTTATAGCTGATTTTGAGAAAATATGAGTAAATGATACTTTTTTACATAAAGGATAGTTTAGAATGAGGGGAGGGGTGGATTTTCTTTAAAATTTTCAAGTTCAGCATCCTCCAGAGATATTGAACCTTAATACAAAGTTTGGTATTTATCCACATTTTCTTAAAAATGTTTTTTTTTTTTTTCTTTTTTTTTTCTTTTGGATACAAAGGAAAAACATTAATTATTAGTGAAATCTTGATAAAGAATTCTTGGGTGGTATATAATACACACTCAATTATAGGTAGGCTGAATATACATTTTTCTTCTAACTTGAAATTTTCGCTATGTATGCAAAATATAATACGTATGGAGCACAACATTTTAATATGCCATTTCTTACCATTTTTGTGATGAGACATTTTTCATTTACAATCAAGTCACTTTTGATATGTCAATGCAAAATGCTATTTGTATTAGTTTATTATATCTAATTATTGTGGATATACCAACATTATACTGGTATACCAAAAGGAACTATTTTGTGTGTGTATATATATCTACATCAAAATTAGACCGACAGACTTTGAAACCAGAGAAATGGCTGGTGTCTTTGCGAGAGTACAGCATAATAGGACACACCGATGCACTCTAAGTGTTAATCGCAATGGGGTGCGTTCCAACATTTACTTTGAATAGTAAAGCTGTGATTAAGTGTAAAGAATGAGATGTTTGCATTTTGTTTTTGTGTTCTATGTTTGTTTCTTTGATTACGATTGTGTGCCTTACTAAGATAAATGCAATACTAATTTGCATTGTTTATTTTGCCATAAGTACTTAAACTGGGTGGGAGGCAGTAGGTAATGACATTTACTCATCTAGCACCACAGCAAAAAGCTTTCCTTAATAAAAAGTGTTTAAAATAATGTCGGCTCCCAAAGTTTGTCGGTCTAATTTTGGGACACCCTGTGTATATGTGTATATTCATATATTTACATTTTTCAATCTTTACCTAAAAGTATTATAGAAAATATTTAACTGCAAATCCACTACTTGATATTTTTTAATAATTGTACAACAAACTTTAAGTCTCTCATATCTGAAGCTCTCTTAAAATGTTGAACTATGCAAATTAAAAACGTAAGTGCGCGTGATATTTTGAGATAACTCAGGGCTCTTTTAAATTTATTTTATTAGTGTTTAATGCTCAATCTTACTAATGCAGCACCAAAGATAGTGGACAATTATGATGCATGAAACAAAATATATGGGAAAGAAATTTTTGGAAAGAAATATTCCAGGCCTGAGATTAGAGCATCTCTCCTCCATTTGCCAGTTATGAATGGGGAAAACGTGAAATAATCTCCATCACTCCTTGCAAGATATGAACCGTGGACCTTCCAAATGCAAACCTCACATGTTACCACAAGCTATCTCACTTGGTACTTCACGACTCAAAATGCTTTGATGAAAGGAAGCTTACGGATATAAAACTATTACTACAACCCTTGTAAATTGCTTATGTAAGCAGGTGCTGCATTGAGTTGGATTAAGAATATGTATGCTTCAAAAGTAAGTCTATTTCTTCTGTTTAAAGATGTACATTTACACTCTTTCATTGAATTAGTTTAATTTTAGAACTTAAGAATGGGCATTGCATAATTACTCTTATGAAGACTTTATAAGTATATTTACAGCTACAAATTACTATTTTAAAATAATTGATTTAATGTATATTAGCTACTTCTAAGTATCTGCAGAAGCAAGGCAGTGGGGTATGAATAAGATGACAAGAAAACTCAGCATTCTAGAAACACATGCAGAACAAGCAGTTGCAAGCACATACAGAAAAACATACCAAACAAAAATGAAAATTGCAGCAACTGCAATATCTGGGCACAATGCAATTCAGAGCATACAATAATGCCAAATATGAAAACTGATTCACAGCCATATGAAAAACAATGCATTAGAAATTTCACGGACGGTCATGCAAATATTATATGCTAATAATGCAGCTATATGGTAAAATACCTGATGTGTTGCATTCACGTGACTTTCCTAGTAACTCTTTTAAAACTATTCTTACAAAAGATTGTTATTCTTATACTTCTTATTAATCAAGATACATATCCATTACACATTTCTTTGTGGGTATACAGTGGGCCAACATGATAGTATATTAAAAAGCAGGCTGCTATGTAATGGCTTTGAAACTTCATTTGAAGGCTCTAACATATTTATTCCTAAGCTGGCATTTTTGTCAGTTTAGCAGTATATGCAGTAACTCTAACTGACACGTGAATTATACTTAAGAGACCATGTAATTTAAGAGTTTAAATTTCTGTTTATTACTTTATGAGGCTATACTATTTATGTGCTTGCTATCATGCTACATTTGACAAAATATAAGTGCCTTAATTCCCTTTTTAGACAGTTTGCATTAAAATACAAATTTACTTTCAATGAGGGGCATATACTATAGTGTTGTTTCAACATATGATCTAAGACCTTGAAGGAAACCTCACTCCACCCATCCACTGGGCATTGTTGTTACCTACAATGGTAAAGTGATATAAGAATGGGAACAAAACGAGAGGACCTACAGCTTTTACTGTGAACTAGAGCTGAAAATGAAATTGCAGGTCTTCAACACAAGGGCTGCAAACGAAAACCACAGGGATATCCCAATACTGACAAATATTATGCTTAACACAAAACATTTGACTTCTCTGAGGTCAAGGGGTCAGTAAGCTAATTTCTCTTTTCAGAGATACCAAGTTCAATTTCCAGCTGGAGCACAGCAAGTCTTCCATATCCCCCTACATAATGTGCAAGTATGAATGTGGGAGTGAACATCAGTATGTTTCAGAGGTCTAACATTCAATATCAGAAAGTATTTTTAAAGGTAAAGCTGTCTATTTAATAATGGTAGCTAAACACAGCTATGAAAATGTGCAGGGAGGGGATAGGTTTTTTTTTAGTATAGTTTCCCATACTAGAATAACATGTAAAAGAAAAGAAAGAAAAAATAATCCTAACAGTAATACCAAATTAATTACTAAAATTGAATATTTACAAAATTAACACAAACTTCTTCTTCGTTACCTGATTACTCTCCCCGTATGGAGGACTGACACCCCCTAGGACATACAAGCCAGAGTCTAGGGTCAGATGTCTGTCGGGGAGCACAGGAACCTATGGACCAGACAGAGTGAAGACCTGGGAGCAGGTGGTCAGCCCAGCACCATGTATGATAGTGAGGAAGAGGATAATATGAAATGCAGGCAAAATTGATGAATGGAAAAGTGATGATGGGACAATTGGTGGAATGAGTGTCGGAGGAAACCAGAGAACCTGAAGATATCGCTTCATCCACCACGAATACCACATGTGGGTCCCTGGGATCGAACCCGGGCTGGATAGATGGTAGGCGAACAGTCTAACCACTTGGCCACAGTGCTGCCCTAACAGGAACTTAACAGTTGGAAATACTGTTTCATTTATTATATATTATGACGCCAGCTGGCAGTGACCATCAAGGACCTCACACCACTGCTTGTGAATATGTGACCCGGCAACAATGGAGCGGTAAGAACAAAGCATACTGTAGGGGAGGGGTTCAGAACCCTTCAGCTGCTGTGGTGCAAGCGCTGCATACCCCTAGCACTCGTGGTACTTTTGATGAACATCAAGCCGTATGGGAGCTGTTCAGATTGGCAGGGCAATGGTTCCCAATACCCACAGGAGATTGGTTATATCTTGGCTTGTCTTGTGAGACACCTCAATTTTCTCAGGTACTAACCTCCAGAGCTAGTAGCCGATAAGCTAGATGTCCAGTGGCCCGGCTGAGGTTATTGTGGTCTTCCCAGATGGGTTGATGTGCATAAGTGGCATATCCACTTCCATCCTCTGTGTAAGAGCGGGGGGCTTTTTAAGAAACCAGGTATTGCCCTAATGGAAAGACTCACAGAAAAAGTAGCAATTGGTTGCTGTCTTCCCTGATTTTAGCGGGGAGAGCTTCAGCTATCTTGGTGGATCTCTCGCCTTAAAAGAATAAAGCATTTCCACATTGTTTGTGAAACTTTTGACTGACAGCTTGTTTGTGAGGACTTCAAGAAAAGGTGAATTTCAAGAAAAATCCGTGCTACATCATACTCTCCTATATATGAGTCAAGATGCCAAGAGCAGCCAGTTTTGAGTTCTTCTGAGTTGTTAAGTGATGAACGAGACAGCTGTTAGCAGTCTACAATCAGTGTGGAGAGAATGTGTATATCGTCAGAGAGAGTGTGATCATCAAAGCCAACAGTATCTTAGAGAGTAGAACTGAAAGACTGAAAGATGTCTCAAGGTTGTGATCAGACAGAACAGCTGTGAGATGCAAGGTCAGAATGAATTGTAGATTATGTTAACAAAACAAACAACTGTGTTTTGTACTTCAGTTTAACAAGGGAAATGAAGTGACAGAAAAATAAGTAGCTAGACTTGTAATTTGTCACAATGACTTCCAATTATTATTTCCAATAATAATTAATAATAATAATTAATAATAATAATAATAATAATAATAATAATAATAATAATAATAATAGCAATAACAATAATAATAGAATTATTATTATTATTATTATTATTATTATTATTATTATTATTATTATTATTATTATTATTATTATTATTATTATTATTATTATTATTGCTAAGCGCTAATGACATAACTCCATTGTTTGAATTAACTGATATTATGGCTTGCATGCCTATCACCAAGATTTTATGTGTGCTCACCCTTTCCTTTACCATAATGTGTTCAATGTGGAAATGCTTTAACACATGTAAAATAAAATTGCACGAATCAATCATAATAATTTGTATTGATATATCACACCCACCTCATTTAATCTTAGCTTTCTCTTATCAATCTTTTTATGAGTATAAATTATGGACTTATATTATCTAGAGTCCTGGAAAATTATACTTAAATGAACCTGCACAGTGCTGCAAAATTTTAATGAATGCTATTTAGCTTAGCTATGTAACCTTTTAAATGTTGGTTAACAAGTTAAATAAGCAGTCTGCACATACAATTACCAAATATTTGCATTCTTTTAAGCAACTATACTTTTATTTGATAATTATTCTTTCATTCTAGTCTTGCGTAGGTGTATGCAGTTACAGTAATTTTGAAACACACCTGAGAATCAAATCACAGTACTATGGCTCTACATGCTGAAGCTCTTACCAATTGAGCTACCATGGCAAGATGCTTGCATACTTGAATATGTTTAACCAGCACTTTGCAATGCTAGCTATCATCAAATGCATCAGCATGGAGAGATAAAAATTGTTTGAGTCATAGTCATGGCATTGAATTTTTGAAGTCTGATTAAACTTCCCAAACAACTTGTGTTCATAATAATTTTTCCTTAATTTCTGACTTAAACTGCAAAAATACACAGTGCAAACTGCATGGATCTATTTTCACACTTGTAGCAGTTCTTTGATAATATTTAAGGACACTCAGTACATTTGGAATATTTAGATACCATGTAGTATGGATACATCAAAACTCGACAAATTCTGTCATTGTTTGATACACAAAAATATCTGGTCACCTTCAAGAATGCATCTGAAACAAAGAGTTTAACACTAACAAATCCCTAACTATAAAATTACAAATGCAAAGCCTTTAAAACTCCTAAGCAGCGAACAAAAAAAGCTAAGTTAAATAAATGCATGTGAAAAAAAGCCATACAAACATAGCTAAAATTCTATTCTAGAAAGCCATCACCACAGAACCAAATAATACAGAAACTAAAAACTTACCTAATTATGATTGCCCTTTTGAAAGTTATGAAACAAGAAATGAAATAATTTGAATGAGGATGGTAATATATGGCTAAACTGTAAAACAAAACAAATTGAAAAAATGTTACATCTACATTAAAAAATTCATTCCCCAAATAAATAGGAGGCATTATTCACTGAAAAATATTGTTAAAATATGCATTCTTTTCAGAAACAACAAATATTATGCATACAAGATATAAGACTGTTTTGAAATTAATTTACTTAGCAGCTTCAAGAAAAGGGCAATTTTTAACAGTCTCAAAAAATCTCAAAGATCATCCCTGATACTGCTTTTCCATCTGGTTCTTACTTCGTCAAAAATTCTTATTGGTTTGGCAGTAAAAATAAGACTATCCATCACCCAACAAGCTATGAAAAGAACTTTCTTCAGTTTTTTGTTCTTTTTATTTTATGTTTAACATGCTGAATTCGGCAGTATGCTCAGTGACTGTACATGGATATCAAATGTAATTTCGTTTTTTTGCTGCTGACTTAATCAAAAACAGTAATTCAATTTTTCAATTGTTTTTCATATATTTTAGATCCCCATGTTGGAAAACAAAATATTCTGTTTAGAGAATTAAGTACCAAGTATCAGTCTTTACAGGAAAATAATAATGTGATTACAGTTTGACCCATTGTTGCCGTAAAATTAAAGAAAATGATATAAACGCAAAAATAGCTATTTATGTAACTAGTGTATAATCTGATTGTGACATGAGAATGTTTAGTGTATGAGGAAAGCAAACATGCTAATTTTTTAAAGTGTCGCAATGAAAAATATTTTATAAGTGTTACATACAATGTTTCGTTAAATTTTAGCATTAAAGCGCGTAAAAATAATTCTTAAATTTGCTAAATAAAAAGTTACAATGTATCAGAGATCACAGATGTATAACATAATTATGGTTGTTTCATTTAATTCATCACTTACAGAGGAAAATGGAAGGTTATGATAAAACTATTGAAAATATATATTGTATTCTGTGTGACATTTTGAACAAAGCCAAGAGTGCTGAGAGTTTTAAAATAAATTTAATGAGGTGATTCTCGTGTCTGAATGTTGCTGCAATTACAAGAGTGGCGATTTCAGGTTTTCTTACAGGCACGTTGTAGAAAATTATATGGTGGTGGTGATGACGTCATTGCTGTCTTGTTGTCATGGTAATTATGTCATTCATTTTCTGGCACTGGTTCCAGAAATAGTGTACTTATGCATGATTTATAATAAATCATTTCAATGCTAGGATTGCATAAAGGTTTCTTATACTTTAAGAAAATGTTATGCTCAACTATTGACAGTTACTATGAAATTCTATGAAGAACATTCGCTGTTCAGTCATGAAACTGTCTCTTTACTTTCCATTTTATTGCTGAAAAATATTAACTACTTAGAATCTGCTACACCACATTTCTAAATAAATGTCTACCAACAATGTTGCATGAAGGACAAAAGCCTTCCTTCAATGCTCACTTCATACAAAAGTGAAAAGTAATGCCTCCAAATTTTTAGTGCTACTACATACTTCAAAATATTAGCTATAAAGGTCATTGTGTTCAGTTAAATTTCCTGCTTCCCTGATGCAAGTACTACAGTTGGGGAGAACTAACCTGGGTCTTGACAGCTAGCTGACTCACCCACCTGCGAGTGAAGCTAACCCTATCCCATCCAATCGTGTTACAAACACATCGCGCAATGATTAATCAACTGGATGAGTCAGGGCTAGCCTCATTCGTAGGCGAGTGAATCAGCTAGCTGTCAAGTGACAGGTTAGGTCTCACCGACTTTATGCTGGTACACCTGAGACAGCACGCTGTAATAAGAATCTCATCACCTTTTAAGATACACTTACAATTATCTTTACACCCAAATAATTGAATGTGAGAGACAAATATGTACACCTCGTTTCAGTGTACTTTCACCCAAGACCCTTGGTTCTAAACAACAATTTGTCTTGGCTGGATTTGGGCATGTTCCAGGGATGCCAATGACATACTTCACCCGACTTTTATAAAATTAAGTTAGTCCAGTACCAAAAAGAAAAACAAATAGAAATTATGCAACATCAAGAGATCAAAAACACTTAAAGCAAACAGGGATGATCTTGAACTTATTTCTAACAATGCATTCAATAATACTCAAGACTAAAATACATTTTACAATGGGGCATTGTTCACACATAACAATATAACTGCATTTCTCATGGAATAAAAGTTGTTAGGACTAAAAATCTCAGAACAGTCTACTGGAAAAATGTAAATAAGATTGCTGCTTACAAGAATAAAAAATGGGGAAGACAGGCAAACACCAACCTTGCATGTATGCATAAAAATTAACTTCTGTACAATAGCTACATGAGGGATCCGGGTATCAATACCAATATTCTTTAAAATTATTTTATATTTTAATAAAATAAACTATAATAAAATGCATATTTATTGTAGCAACTGCCTATGAAATGTCATGGATTACAATGCGAGCATAACACACCTAAACTGTCTCAGTACTCATTTGTAAGTTTCAATGGGAGAGAGACAGAGGAAGGAGAGAGAAGTGGAGAGGGAGAGAGTAGAGATAGGAAGGGAAGAGAGGAGAGGGAGGGAAGAGAGGAAAGAGGGAGGGAAAGAGAGGAGGGAGAGGTAGGGGAGGAGGGGACTGTGGGGAGAGGATGGGGAAGGAGATGAGGGGACGGAAAAACAGATACCTACTGTAACAAGATTCTACTCATATAAGAAGTTTTTTAACAGTCAAAAATATTCAAAACTATTTCACATACAATAAGATATTAATTCACAATGGAAATCTTTACTGGTAATTTTATACTAAGTTATAAATTAAACATTGCAGCTTGTATTTTTATAATTGGAAAGCTCAATTGATACATGATACACCTTCATATATCAATTTTTATTTGTATATTTCTATCTTTATTCAGTGCTTTAAGCTATTTCTATCTACTGCAACTATCTTTTTATACCTGTATTTTAAATTAGTTATTCCCTGAAGATGAATTTAAAAGCTTACAACAGTATAATATGAAATTAGGATTTTACTTTTTCATCGAAACTACCTAAATTACGCTTGAGTTTTAAGTCACCAGTCTAAATTGAAATGTTTGTTTATTGTAATTTTATATCTTGTATTGCTTTATGTATCATTTTTATATTTATTTCCTAGACATGACCCAATTGGAGTTCCACAAATAAACAATAAAATATTTATCATGCCTGTTTAAAATGTCATAGCATATACAAAGGATTTTAATATTACACTTTCTTAAAAAGAAACAAAAAAACAAGTGTTCTTTTTTCTTCAAAAATATCTGGTGTAGTTTACAAAAATAAATTATAAACTGTTTATGTTGTTAACTTCTTATGTTATAAGAACACAGGCATTAAATTCTCAGTCTAAAGATGCCGAGAAAAAGCAAGATAAAATTTATCAATTTAAAAGTCTACATCATATCCTTAAATATGTTTAAAAAGTTGTGTACCACATTAACGTACATCTTTATTTTCATCAGATCTCATTTAAGACATTTAAGGGAAAAGTGTGATTGCTATGACTACAGCTCAAGAAATGTTTGACAGACATACATACATACTATGGTAAAATAGAAATCTATAGAAGTAACATAATTTGTAGGAAATCAAAGTACTATGAAGATGAACCTTGCTTATTTGGCCCTTCTTAATAGGAATACATTTTGAAGCTCAGTTTTTTGTCTCCTAGTGTGAATGTTTTCTAGGTGACCGGTTTCTTTTGGATTTTAATATTAAGACAAAGAATTAAATTTGTTTGAATACTAAACTGGCAATAGAGGAGTACATTTTATGGGCAAACCACAGAAGCTGACAAGTTTGTTTTTATTAATATTTATAATTATGTACACTCACATTGATAATACTCAAGACTATCATTCTGTTAAAGAAAAATTCCCTGCTCCACATGGAAATCAAACTTAGAACCTTTGTGTTGAGTCAGAGTGCTAATTATTTGACTACAGACGCTGGAAGCACTGCAATGCATCTAACAATGAAACATTCTCTCGAAATATAGCTAAATGTGAATTCAATGTTATGGCCTTCCCTCTCCATTACTTATTTGTCAACCTTTTAAAATGTATGTTTCTAACCTTCACATGGGCTTTCCAGATAATCAATGATTTACTGTTTTGAAATTTTTGGTTGGAAATACCTTCAGAAAGTTGAGGTATAGTACATTCGTAGATTGGCCGGACCGTCCCACGGCAGCAATAGACCAAGGAAAGACTGGCGTGCCCTCCGCCAGAGTTACCCGTAAACAACCGGCAAGTCATGGGTGTGGAACATTAACTACTGCACTAACTTAATTTAGTCTTACCTGCATCACAATAGATGTTGAAATTGATGCCCTTCAATACAAAACACATTCCCTACATCTCCGGAAACAATTCTGGTTTACCGAAAATCCCCATATTGTTCATGAAGTTCCTCACCATGCTGCAAAAGTTGGCATTTGGTGCACAGCAAATGCACATAGAATTAATCAGTCCCACATTTTACAACACAACAGTTGATTCACATGTTTATGTGAATTTTATTTTAATATTTTTTCCCTCACAACTAACAAGAAATGAAGGATTGTATGGCCAATTTCAGCAGGATTGAGCTATAGTGCACATTGCTGCGAATTCT
This sequence comes from Tenodera sinensis, assembly GCA_030765045.1. Lineage (NCBI taxonomy): Eukaryota > Metazoa > Arthropoda > Insecta > Mantodea > Mantidae > Tenodera > Tenodera sinensis. The sequence goes on from CM060966.1 coordinate 163,908,440, forward strand.
ATGCATGAATTGGGAAGCGTGTATGGTGACAATAATAATTAGTCGAGGATTATGACTATCTTGTTCCCCTGACCTGCCTCCATGACATTTTTCTTTATGGGGAACATTAAAGAATAGTGTACATAAACATCAAATTCGCACACATTACAAGAATTGAAGGACAAAATCATGAGAGAAATACAGATAATGTTAACATGAACTTTTGCGAGTAAGCCAGAATTCTTTTTGGAGATTCAGGGAATGTGTTCGCATTGAAGGTCATCAATTTCAACATCTGCTGTAATGCAGGTATGCTTAGTAAGTTAGTACAGTAGATGAGTGTTTCATACCCGTAACTTGCCGACTGTTTACATGTTACTCTGGAAGAGGTTGCAACGGTCCTCGCCAGGCCCGGTACCACCATGGGGCGGTCCAATCAATCTACGAATGCACTGTATAACAATAGTACACTTACCTCAATACATATAATGTATTTAATTGCATTTTAAGATTACAATAAGAAATCATTCCAGTTTGTCCAGTATGTAGCAAAAAATAATTTACTCATCATAAATCAATCAATCTCATAAGTACCCAACCTCAAATGTTAATTACCCAAACTAAGCAAGAATTCTCTGTGGTAATATGCGAGACATTTGGGAGGTTTGCAGTTCAAATCCTGCAACGACCATTCTCCCTATCTGGTTTTTTTGCTTCAGGTTTTCCTCAGTTCTCATAACTGGCATATGCTGGGAAGGTACTCTGCACTTAGGGTTGGAACAGTTACTTCCCAGCTTTCCTTTCCCAATTATTTCACTCCATGTATCATCAGTGCCCACCACCTGTGGTGCCGTATGTAGACAGAACAGGTGTTTGACTATTATTTTACTACCAAGGACTGTGCTTCAGTTTTAGATCAAGGGTGAAAGTGAACTAACTTAAAACAACAGAGTTTTAATGACATGCTTTTTATTAGTCGTAGCAGCTTCAATTTCAAAGTAGGTGATAAAATTTACACAAAATATACACTGGTAAACCTCATATAATGATTGTTGGTACAGTGGGCCCTCAATATCTGCAGTTATTGTTTTCAGTAAGCTCTGTGGATATAAAATTAAGTGGTCAAGTTCCTTATTTACACATATTTCAGGAAAAGGCATCCAGTTTCCAGATGCTTATAAGTCAGCACTTTGTCTTAGTCTGCACATGTTAACGCAACATGGGACTATTTCAAAAACACTGGCTGTAATACTGAACTCTTCTGCGTATAAGGGGGATTATACTGCTAATGCTGAATCTGTCAGTGATCCACTATCTCAGAAACCAGATGGCATTACCACACAATTTTTACAGCACATAAACCTAGCATTTTAAAGTTCCTGTTACACTCTGGCAAAGAAACATGTATACATATTTTTACAGTAAACAGCATTTCTTTGCTAAAATATACAATTTCTTTTTCATAATACTAACAGATATATTTAGAGAATGGCTAAACAATGTCTAAGCATGGAGAGTTGAATCAGACTTTATAATATTCATGCCACAGCTGGGACTCAAACCACTCTCCACACCAATGTTCTTACTCACTTTCAGAATGTAGAAGTACATTTTGTACCAAAAGTTTATTTATTGTATGACAGGTTTATTAATGTAAATAAATTGCTTCATATTCTACCATCTAAACATTATTACATCACTGTTCTTAGTTATCAATAGAACAAGCCCCTTTTGTATCATTTCATTTGTTTCTATAAAAATAAAAATTCTTTACAGGGGTACATAAAATGTACAGTCACCTGAAACTCTACTTCATGAGATTGGCTTCTGTTACATGTCATAGTCCACTTATTCATTAAAGAAAACATTCTTTCTGCTTCCGCATTTGCTCCCAACTACCGTAAAGTATTTTCACAGATTTATTTTTTTTCAAAAGATCCAGCAGAAATGAATGAAGAACACTTGAAGACCTGTGAAGCATTAAGATCAGAAGAAACTACAGTTCAAAAGTATTGGAAAGCACGAATGCTAATGGCTTCATTGCCAGATGCAAGGCACTAGAAAACAACAACAACAACTTTTTTTCAAAATGTGACAATTTCCTTTCATTGGCGCAATCCACAAATAGTCTGTCTCCTCCCAGTTAATGCAATAAATACATAAATAAATTGAAAAATATGTCAATATTTCTAAACACATTTGGCTCCAACTTACTTGTAATTATGTTAATTACAGGACTAGTTTCGGAGAGGGTCCTCTCCATCATTCGGCTGTTGATCAACTGGTTGAACATCAGGTAACTGCCTCCCCCCTCATTGCCTGATATGCTGTTCTTCCTATTGGTTAGTCGTAGGACATCATCTATGATTGGTATGTCGAAATTCATCAGCCAATCTCGATCCTTAATAATGTATTTTCCCACACTTAACTTCCAATAATTTTTTGCTGGTTCTAAAAGTTGGATATTTAGGTTGACCAACGAGATGATCAACAGTTGAATGATGGAGAGGACCCTCTCCGAAATTAGTCCTGTGATTAACATAATTACAACTTGGAGCAGAACGTGTTTAGAAATATCGACATATTTTTCAATTTGTCAATGTGCTCCACTGTTTTAAACACTTAATTTTCATCAGTTTTATATTTTAAAACATATAAATGTTTAATTTTCTTTTTTTGGTGTTGCTGGGACTAATCACTATCACTATTTGTTTAATTATAATTAATGATTACTATTACAATGAAACTAAATGAACAAACTTTCATTATATCTACTTCTATCGAAAAGAAAGCAGAAAAATGAAAGGGTAGTGAAAGAAAGGCAAGTTTAAATGACACCAGAAGAGAGAGTATGATGACAATCAAGGCTACTAAAAGAGAATAAAAAAAATGTGGAACTAATAATTCACTTGAGAAATATGGGATAAAGAATACAAAATGGAGTTTTAGGATTTAGATCAAAATAAAAGTTGAAATATAAGATTTCCCAGGCTAGCTGTTGCAGCCTTCCGACTATTGACAAATCATGACTGCTTAGCAAGTCATCTCTACAGAATAGGTATCTCAGCCTCACCAATATGTGTCCTGTGTAACGATCCAGCAGAAATGAATGAAGAACACTTGAAGACCTGTGAAGCATTAAGATCAGAAGAAACTACAGTTCAAAAGTATTGGAAAGCACGAATGCTAATGGCTTCATTGCCAGATGCAAGGCACTAGAAAACAACAACAACAGATTTCCCAGGGAATAGGAGAGAGTTAGCAACCCTATCTTACTGCTTGAGCTACCATGGCGAGATACCTGGACTTACATTAAATCCTCTCACTTGATTCAAGCATCCCAGTAAACCTTCAAGTGAATCTCAAATATTAGACATATATAACTCAAAGAAGATTTGCAATGTTGCAATTACTTTTAAACTTCTAGACTTTATAGCCATCCATTATTAGGGTTCACATGTTTTGATAGTTGTTCTTTCCCATGACTGTGTGTGCGAAAAGCTACGTGAGGGCAATTTGAGGAGAAATTACCCACAAATCACAAGTTTCTTGTAGGCACCAAAGGTGTACATCTATTCTGTGTATAATCCCAGAAACTCATTATCTGTTTCTTTGAGCACTGCTGCAAGCCTGTAAAAGCTCTAGTTTTGTGTTGCTTCATGGCAAATGGAGAAAAGTGAATGTTGTATTTGCATAAGACACTATTTTTTGTATGGTAAGACAATGAAGGAAACAAAAGAAAAGCTGAAAGATTATTATGGGGATTCTGCTCCATTACATAGCATCCATCATTAGCGGTTGATAGAATTTTGATGTGGCCATTTGAGGATGAGAGATGCTGAGCATACACATCAGTCAGATGAGGTTACTTCATCTTATCACCCTCCCTGTATGGACAACTGACACCCCCTAGAACTTAACAAGTCTGTGCCTAGGGTCAGATGCCTGTCGGACAGCAGATGAAGCTATGGACCAGACATAGTGAAGACCTGGAAGTGGGTTGTCAGCCCAGCACAAGGTATGATAGTGAGGAAGATAAAGATATGCAAGTAAAATGGATTTTTGGAAAGGTGATGACAAAGAAATCTGTGGAATGAGTGGCAGAGGAAACCAGAGAACCCAGAGAAAACTCACCCAGATGCCGCTTCGTCCACTATGAATACCACTTGTGGGTCCCTGGGATTGAACCTGGAGCGACTTGGTGACAGGTACACAGTCTATCTATTCAGCCATGGTGCCGCCTCAGTGGAGGTCACAACAGAAGAAATGGTGAACAAGGCTCATGGTATTGTGAGGGAAGATTGACGAGTGAAAATCTGTAAGATAGCTAAGATTCTATACATGTCAAATAAATGGGTATGTAATATTCTGCACAAATATTTGGGTATGAGAAAGCTATGCTCTAAAGAAAGCAAAAACCGTTTCATCAGCAGGAAAACTCATGGCAGCCATCTTTTGGTTTACCAAGAGATATTCATCCACTACCTGGAAAAGGGTGAACAATCACAGGTTCACATTATGCCACAATACTGGATCAATTTCACAAGGAACTGTTAAAGAAAAGACCCCATCTAGTAAAGAAAAATATTCTCCTTTATCAGGATAATGTACCCACACACACACACATATGACGGTGCCATTGCAAATTTTGTGGAACTGGGCTATGAACTGCTACCTCATCCACCATATTCTCTGGATTTTGCTCCAAATGACCTCTTCCTTTTTGCAAACCTTAAAAATTGGCTCAGTGGGAAGCAATTCACATTCAATGAAGACAGCATGGCAGAAACAAACTTGTATTTTGCAGACTTTCAAAAATTATATTTCTTTGGAAGGGTTAAAAAATTGGAGAAACATTTGATTTTCTTGAAAAAACATGTAATTTTCTTTAAAAAATCAGACTTATCAAACCACCTTTGTAGACGATCCATTAAGTTTCAGTTGGGTGCTGAAGTTTTCAAGTCTGATTCAATTCTTCAACCTGAGGTGAAGAATATTAACAAAACACAATGTGTATATGTGATAGACGATGGATTGCAAAGATGATGGATGTTTGGCACTGAACAGTATTTTCAATAGATTCAAATATTGTTTAACCTCAAGTCTGAGTTATTCACCTTCCTAGATAGCATTTTTGGAAGTGTAACTGGACAATTTCACAAACAGGAGAAGGGGCAGGATTGCAGCAGAATACAACAATGATGTCTGCAAGAAATACCAGAGTGTGTTGAACTTCATGTTACTATGAATAACACACGTATTCCATCTAAATCTACCATCTGATAAAGGTGAGTGCAAGTAGCATTTGAAGTTGAAGTGGAGTTTGAGATTTTACAGTAACAGTTGTGATATCACATTGAGTACAGGTTGCGGTCTATAAAAGAAAAATGGAAAGTTATAGGTTGCAGCAGATAAGCAAATAATTTCAGGATCTTCCCTGGTCAAAAGGTTGGAGCATTAACAACACCTTTGCCCTCATAGAGCAAATTACATATGTAGAACTAAGAAAAAGGTAATTATTTGTTTTTTTTATATCTCACTGTTCCCCAGTATAGCAAAAGATAAAAGGATACATTAAAAAATGCTGAACTCCCTAATCAGTAAAAAAAGAAGCAATAAAAGAATATCTTGTATAAACCTGAAATATTTTGTATTCATAAGCAAACTGTATTCCCAAGTGAAACTAGCAATGGGCAACCATTTCCTCCATTACAATCATTATAGTAGACTTAAGCAAGCTGCTATATATTGGACAGACCAAAAGAATATTAGAAATCAGTAAAAAGGAACATTTTCAGGTGAGTGATTTTTTTTGTAGTGTTTAATGCCTGCTTTTACTACTATGGCAACGCAGTCAGAGACACTGATGACACATGGAATGAAGATGGAGCACTGGTGGAATGAGATGGCGGGGGAAACTGAAGAACCTGGAGGAAACCCACCCCAACGCCACTTTTTCCATCATAAATCCCACATGCGGTCGCCTGAGATCAAACCCAGGCCACTTTGGTGAGAAGCAAATGGTCTAAACACATGACTACAGCATGGTCTCGGGTGAGTGAGTGAGTGAGTGAGTGAGTGAGTGAGTGAGTGAGTGTGATGGGTTTAAGTGCCTGTCAACAGCTAGGTCATTAGGGCGGAACATTTTCGGTGCATAGGACAGAAGCTAATTGAAAAATATGTAGTAGCTGAAAATTTTGGTGTGCAGGCTGCAAACCAAAAGCAAAGTGAAATTTTTACAATCCATCAAACTTAGGAGCCCTCATATCTGAGAAAAGGCCATCATGAAAAACAGGGACTATCTTATGAACTTTGATATTGTTTGTATGATTTCAAACAGCTCTTAGAGATAGCACAGCATAATTATTTTCTTAGGTTTTGAATGAAATATTCATGAACATTAACTAGTTTGTTAAATTGTGATGTCTTACATGAAAGCACTATCATTATACAGTTCACCCAACCAAAAGAAGCTGTCCACAAGCCACAGTAGGAAATGCAGCAATGATTCTAGGCTGAGGATAGAGATGTGCTTTTGAAGTTGGGCTATTTACTATAAAATTAAGACATTAGCATAACGTAAGCATGGAAGTTTGTTTCATTAGCATGTTCACTTTGCATCATGTTGACAAATATGGCCATAAACTTGTTAGAAACACAGAAATTTGCAAGCTCCAAGCTGCATGTTAAACATAAGAAACTAGACATGAAACTAGCTAATCAGAGAGCTCATCATGTGATCATTTTGCCATGTTACATCAGATTTTCTGTCACACGTGTTCACTTACTAACCTTCTGTACAAGTTAATGGGCCAGGAATCATAGCTGGGATATTTATAAACATTGCACCAAAATAAATTATGGTAGCAGGTGGTGCTTTTATGCAACATTCTTTAAGTGGGTTCATGTTCATTTTGATAGATGTACATATCCTCTTTTGTTGTCTGTACTGTCAGTGATCACTTGCAGACATATTAGCTCAACTGTTTTATCTCCTGCAACTGCCTGCCATTTATGTCTCCATTTGTTATTATGCCAATTATCATATGTTAAGAATATGCTTAATTTTTACATTATAATGTTTATGCTAATTTTTCAGTGTGAAAGCCCCAAGTGTTGGTAAAAGTGAAGTCAGTATGATTCAAAATTAAATTTTGAAACATTTAATGTGGTAGAACAAACTTTTACTGGAAACAATTACAAACACAAACTTTTGTAACCAGAAATGGAAATAAATCTTATGCACGGATGTATTGCTTTACATACTGTAAACATGCAGATATAGAAGGCCAACTGTATTCAATATAAATCTCCTTCATTATTTACATAACTGAAGTTCCTTCACTGCAGCTTTGCCATGAGACATGTATTAGTATGCAAACATAGCAATAAATGACAAGAGTTCTGTTTCCATGTATCTAAACAGTTAATACTTTAATATTTTCACATTTCACAAAAATATAGACCCTTTAAAATCACAGTTCTCAGGGAAGATGCTTGCTGTAGCATATGCTACAAATTAGCAGCAACGAAAATAAACTTCAATCACAGATTATAATTAAACCCACCCTGTGCAGCAAAAAGCTACGGATAGATTCTGGTTAAAGAAACCAAAAATAATACATATATTGTTAGCACAACATATTGGACGGAACATATAGATGCAGCTAGATTAACACTTTAGATTTCACGTGCACATTAACATACAAACAGGCTAATGGTGAAGTGTTACTCTATTACTGTTGTTCTAGATTGTTAAATTAATGCATTAGAAGTCTACATACTAAAGTTAATACTTTGGTTAAATGCTGTATGTTGCACATATGAAATATATTAACATTAACTTCTACACATTTAAACATGACACTTCAACAACATTGTTGGAAGGTAAAGCTTTAACATAAACTTAAAATGCAAACTAGAACATCAACAGCAGTAAACAAAGCTCTTCTTCCAAAATGCATTCATTCACTTCTTTACTTTCTATACACAAATATCTTGCTATGAGCAATAAATGTAGACACACATTCAATGAAAACCTTCACACCATGTAAAAATATGGCATCTTGTCTTTTTTTTTTTTCTCCTGGGAATATTAACCCTTTTGCTACTTAAATATCTGTGCAAAGATAGCACGTTACTTGCAGTGGTTTAAATTATAGTTTTTAAAAACAAATTTTTCTCCATTATTTCTTTAAAAAGATTTGAATTAGAAGTACATAAAAATAGCATAAACAAGTTATTGTTTTAGTTAAGAGAAGTCTGGCAAGCTTAATGCTGAAGTATATGCTGCAACTTCAGTATTAAAATAATTTTCATGATAGCTTTCATAAAATGATGATGATGATGATGATGATGATGATGATGATGATGATACATTATATAATCAGCTTCCTAGATATTTGAAAAATAAAGTCTGAACTAAAATTCAAAAAAGAAATGCACTACTTCTTAGTAATTAATTCATCAGTTTAATTCAGTCGATGAATTTGGCAATCTTCTTCTTTCTTCCCAGTATTAAGCCAAAAGGTCTGTCATGACCTCACATTTCAATTTTCAGCGCAGTGTTTCTTTAGACAACCTAAAGATCTCTTTCCATTTGGATGATAGTGAAGCATGACTTTTGGAATTCAATTTCTATGCATGCGATGTCGATGATTTAACCAGTTCTTTTGATAATTCCTTATGTAGTTAATTACAGGTTCTATTTGTAATTCCTCTAGTACATCTTCATTGTGTTAATGATCCCATTTTGTATATTCTGCTGTATACCTCATGAATTTCATTTCATTAGCTGTTATTCTGCTTTCATTTTTCTTCCTCAGTGTCTATGCTTCACTTCCGTAACAAATTACAGGTCTTGCCAAGGTCTTATACAGGCAGATTCTAGTATTGGTATAGGAAAGGCAATCACTGTATAGAAAAGGCTTAAAATAAAGAGAATGTTATCATTTTTTACAGAGATTACCTATTGAAATGTGTAGTTTCTAATTTACAAATTGGAAACTAATTTGTAAAATTAGTTTCATAAAATCATTGATCTTTGTATATCTATTGCAAATGTTTCAATGCTTCCCATACTGTACAAGAGACTTAAAGATGAAATGGATCACAAATATTTTGAAAAGGTTCTGAGAATGGAACTGTTCCAAAAACTAAGCATGTACAGTGGCAGTCGGATAATTTTACAATTCGAAAGGGTCGTTAATTTGAAGATTTTTCTTGGTCCCTTGAATTTTGTATTAAAGCAATGTAAAAGTCACATGTAATGTGAATTTCATTTTCCTAAAATCGAAGTTTCTGTTCAGAAATATCAGTTGAAAATTAATCTAAACATAGAAAAGCCTGGTATGACAGTGCAGGCATTACATTTGAAGAATATGTCACCTTGGATGAAAACGTGGAAAAGTATGGGGAGGTTTCAGATGAAGACATTTTAGCAGAAGTTTTGAAAAAGAAAGGTGGCGATTCATCTGGGAAAGAGGAGGAATGAGAGCTTGAAGTTGAAGAGATGACAATTCCCACATCATTGGGAGCACTTCGTCATCTGTGTGAAATTTGTTGGTACATCGAGGGACAAGTCAGTATAAGTGTAGCTGTTTTTCAGTCACTAAACATGCTTGAAGAGTTTGCAAACCTTAACAGCCTAAATTATGCAAAACAATCAGTTATTTCAAGCTGTTTTCTAAAACTGTAATTAGGCCTACAGTAGAGTAATTTACTACAGTATAGAGTATACGGTAAAATGTGTGGTCACTTTGCTGTATTATCCTTAATGTAAAAATAAATAGAATTTTGTTCAAATCAAACCAAAGATTATCTCTTTATAGTTCTTTTTTTTTTAAAGTCAACATTTGTCTTCTCAGGACAAGCGAAAAACCCTGGAAAAAAAAAACCTTATCAGATAACTCAGTCTAACTGAGATTCTAACTCGGAACTTCTTGAATGTGAGGCAGACTTGCTATCCCAGCAATACAGAGGTGAGGTAAAGATTATCTTGCTGTTATGCTGATAGTTGAATATAAAATACTTGGACATATATTTGACTGTTATTCTGGAATAGTAATTGAAAATTAAGTATTTTTTGGACCTCAATTTTCTGAATTGTTAAGAAAACTCAAATTTTTCCCATCCCTAATTAGAGTAAGACAAAATCAGTATAATGTAACCAAGATTATGTAAGTATAGGTTTGTGCTATATCTCTAATTCTACAGCAATTTTATTTACTTTACTTTATTTACACTCACTGAGTGAGTGAGTGAGTGAGTGAGTGAGTGAGTGAGTGAGTGAGTGAGTGAGTGAGTGAGTGAGAGTGGGGTTTAACCTCTTCAGCGATATGGACGTGAAATCACGTCCATTTAAAATGACGGATGAGCGATATGGGCGTGTATACACGTCCTGTGCGTTTGTGCATTTAACCCTTATTTATCCCTTATCTAACTCAACTTATTTTAATTTTCCCTTTATGAAACATTTAAGTAAAGTCTATATACTTTACTAGCTTACCTTTATATGTTCCTTGTGCAGTGATATGCCTCAAAACAGGGATAAACACACAAGGGTACATCTCCACATTCGCAAATTTCCTTCTTGCGGCACACGAAACACTTTTGAGATGGGCTGTTGGTGGTATCCTTTTAGGATGTTTTCCTCGAAGTCTGAAGGGTGCAGGGGCTCTGTATTTTCTACCCCCAACGTGGTATTGTTCAATTAGGCTGCGAACTATTGATAGTTGGACGCCCAGGTAGGTCATTGTCTTGTGTGGGTTTAGAGCTCTCCAAATTACCAAATAATTGTATATGGTTATATCCAGTTGGTGCAAAAATACCTTTTTATACCACTTCTCCCTTCAGCTACAAGCAGGAAAGAAACGGAGTCTACTCAGTTACGAAACACACGTAAGCAAAGTTGCAAACGTGCTATATTCTGATGACTCAAAGCACTAGTGTATGCGTGGTCTCTATTTCACATTATGCTGACGCATAAGCCACACATACAATGGGTCGACTACTGTTTCTTTCAGAGAACTTATATTAGATGCGTTCGACAGAGCAAAGTTAACTTATCACCACAGTGAAACAAAATAGTGCTATTTCAACGTTTTGTAAATGCAACTCAACATTGCTGATGACGTACATGTATATTGCATACAACAAGTTTTATACCAGTTTTTGTTTCATTAAAATAACTTAATATTTACACAAAATACAGCTGTGTATATACCAAGCACTTTAAATGCCCTGCGCTGGATATTGGGTAGCAGTTCTCGGCTTGTGGACATTTTAAATGGCCATCGCTCAAGAGGTTAAGGACCTGTCAACAGCAAGGTCATTTGGGGCCCTAAGTCAAACCTTAAAATCTAAAACCACAAATTCACAGCGTTAAAATAATGCTAAAAAAAAAAAAAAAAAAAACAAAGAAGATTAAAAGACTAAAACATTAAAACAGTAAAATGTGAAAGAAATGGTTAAAAGATCATACAACAAAGCTTAAAATGTTAAAAACCACTTAAAACAAAAAGACAAGTCAAACTTGCTTATCGAAGCTAATTTCGGCGACAAACCGCAGAGCCTTGACTACAGACTCCAGGTCATTGCCCACTTTCCTGATCAAATACAGCATTTAACTTACAAGAGAATGTCCCTAATGGAGGATATTTAGTGTTTTGAAAGTCAATATATAAGGTAATTTTTCATCTATAAGAAACATACAATAACAATAATAATTTCAAGTATTCTTGGGCTTCTAGCCAATTGATTTGTAAACGGGCATTCATTAGTCTACTGCTGGGGGGGGGGGGGGGGGGGGTTGTCTGCCGCTTCTATACATTTTCTAGCTCAGGCATGGACCTGTCAGAAACCTTTGAAGGCTGCTTCTCCGAATTCTGCAAGTATGATGGGTCAATTTAAGATATCCAAAGGGGCTGACGATGGTTATTGTAAGATGGTTTAAATGGGCTTTTCTGCACTCTTGAAACAGTGTTCCTGGAGTACAGTTAGAGGTATTTGGGTGATAAATTCCTCTGAAATAAAACTATGATGCAGCTACGGGTCTAGTTATCAAGTAGAAGGCACCGAGTGACCAACTGGCTGATTGAAGTGATAAGTCCTCTCACCCAGAGTAAATATGAAAAGCACTATTGAGAGATAAAATGATTTTTCTTTCTTGCCACCTCCCAAACATTCTAGAACTCTTGAAAAGTGTGCTTGAGTGAGCAGTTAGTAATACAGCAAGTTGTTCTGATGTAACATTCAGTGCTTTCTCCAATGAGGTTGTGATGTTGAATGTGATATACAGTGAATGCTGCTATTGGGAGAGATTAGAGAGGTCTTGTGTTTGACTCCCCTGTAAGTGAAAAGGAAGCAAGAAGATGCTGCTTCATGTGTATTTCATTCACCATTATGTGACAAAGAAAAGTGAAGTTATAAGGAAAAATTGAACTAGATTGCACCAGTGAAGTGACAGTCAGAACTTCGTGAAATGATATGCAAACGATGAGCAAAATATCCTCACTCATTGAAGATGTACTTAATAGATCTCAAATGAACATGATAATCAGACTCTTAATTGGACATTCCCTACATACAATGGCAATCTTCAAAGAAGAACCACTATGCAGGTTATGTAATGAAGATGATGAAACTGCCCTCTCATATAATACTCAAATGTGAACTGCTGTGTAGAGAAAGATTTGAACAATGATATGGATAAACATAGATGATCATCTTCCTAAGAAAAATTTAGTTAATAACTGCTATCCCTTATTAATAGGATACGATTATTTAAATAAATGATAGTGGTAGGAGATATGCAATAAACCTAAAGGTTTAAGGATAATTGTAATCCAACTCCAGCTCGACGTTAAGTCAAATCAGTATTGAAGTGAACAGTAAAAAGTGGATCAAGTTTATTTATACAAGCCTATAAATAACATAACAGAAAATAAATAACAAATGACAGAGAGAACAACAGAAAACAGCAAAAACAAGACATAACTGCAGGCTAAAACCAAGAACTTAACTTATAACCCCTAAAAACAGGCCTGCCTATATCCCTGACTGCTAAAAATTTGAATGCATGTATCTCAATTGTACTTAGACTTTGAGGATAGAAAGCCTCAAACGCATGGAGCACTTCTGTTTTTATTAGTTCAAAATTTATTTTGCAATAGATGAGATAGGAAATTTGCATATTCCTTTTGGTTTTTAAATTTCATGATATTGGTTTTTATGCATTTATCAATGGAGTTAATGTCAAATTTAAACCACAGGGCTTTAAAGATAACAATCAATGTGTTAACAATAATTTGTAACTGGTAATAAAATTAACCAGAGGAAATTCAAAACGTGAATGAAGCTAAGAAACAATTTATGGCTGATTCAAAGTAGAAATGCTTGTTTTCCCTGACTTCACTTTCTCAGATACCATATGTTTACAGAGTGCTACTTTTGCGACAAACACAAATTGAGCTAAACATGATATTCAATATTCTGTCTACTTAGGTTGTGTACTGCAGTATCCTTAACACTAGATTATACAGTTGTCCCACAAAATTATTTTTCAATCGCCTGTGAAATGCCTTTTTTGTTTAGTCAACAGCAAGGCCAATCATTTTAAAACATTTGAAAGTTTCAATTCTACTACAAGCTTCTACAAAATTAGGCACTGTATTTCCAATTTCACAAATAAGTTCATCAGTGCCACTAAAAGCTTCATATGTATTTATAATGAATTACATATAACGTACACCATGTACTTTCTCTTCTTAAGGGAAAATACTTATTCTGATGACACATTCACAGTCATTCATTATCACCTGTTCTGTAGCTCTTTTCTTGGATAATGAATATACTATTGAAAATCTATAATTGAGAGTCAATATATAACTGGGAAAACTACATTGAATTTATGAGAATGGGAAGCATATCTATCATGGCTGTTTAAACAGCTATTACAAAAAATGCTGAAAGACCTGATTTGTTGCATTCACATGACTTTCTTTATTTACTCTTCCATAAACTACTTATAAAAGCTTATTCTCTGATCAAGTTCTTGTCAATCAAGATTTTGATTACACATTTAACCTTTCACTGAAGGTATCAGGATACAGGGTAAAGCGGGTTCCTATGTGAAATTCCACAGTCTTTGCATGACCACAAGAAAAAACAATAGCAACTTATACTTAAAGAAATATACATATTCGACAATTCAAACAACAAAGAGTATCTCCAAAATTGTTAACATAACAATTAAAATTTACTAGACAAACTGTGTGCTTTAACAAGATCTACTTTTTTATATTTTGTCTGGACCTCTTACAGTTTGTGAATTATATACGTCATCCAAAATGTAAAGGACTTTCACTGACTATTTACAGAAAATTTAAGGTTTACATTTTATGTCCAACAAGTATATTACAAATATGGTAGTTTAATCAAAATCATTAGTGCTATTTTTGAGAATATAAAAAGATTTTTCTATGTAAATGGCAGTTTGGGGGAGGGGGGCTTTCTTGAAAATCTGTGTCACTATTTGGGAGACCCTTAACTTTAATATCAAGTTTGATATTCCTTTAATCAATTTTTCATGCACGCACTTGTATGTACACACAATCTCTTTTTCTCTAAGAACGCTTTTATTGGATTCAGGGAGCCTCAAAACAGTTATTTCTGGTGAAGTCTTAAAATTGAACTATTGCCATACTTCATATAAGTGAAAGTGTTGCTGAGATGAAGTTCTTACAAATATCCATATCTTTTGGTTATTTATTGACTCTCAATTGCATTAGAATCTACATATATGGGCTGATTTTCTAAACTTTAGATAAACTCGTATTTGCCAATATTTGCAATTATGTTAACAAAATAGTTTTCCAAATTAATGTTGATAGTTCTGTGGCAGTATACTGAGATGGCCTCATGTCAAAAGGGTTAACATACTCATAAAAATGGTATAAAAGTCGTCTACCTTAGATATAGATGGATGCATCTTGTTTTTTGTAACTGTCGACCTCAATAATGTCAAGAAAATTTTTCCAGTCTCTAGCATCAGTACTGCATTAAGACAGACTATTTTACATTAGTAGAGTATAAAATAAAGTTTCAAGGTGTTTAGTACCTTATTGTGATAAAAGTCAGTATGAAATAATGTTTTAACAACTTTATGATAAATTCTAGTTATGAGTTTTTGAAACAGAATTTCAGATTTAGTAGATTGGCACCTTTTCCCAAACCGTAAGACTGAGGAAACAAGAGTGCTTGTAAAAGCACCTAAGTTCCTTCATTTGAAAGATTACAGCCCATAACAAGGTCTTGAATTAGACCTGACATCAGTAAAAATTACCAAATAATTTTAAAAATGGCTGTCTCCCAAAGGGAGTATTTTCTTAGATATGTTCATCTGATATCAAGCCATTTTATGTCTCCTGTACTTTCAATACTGTAAGGTTTAACCAAAGACTTAACTATCTTGATATACAAATACATAGCTTATTTTTTCTCAATATTGTCCTCGACGTACCACTTGTAATGCATCAGCCAGCACATATGTATGAAAACAAATGTGGAACCTACTGAAACCATAGTAACCATGACAATCATCCTAATCAACATTCTCTTCCCAGGGTAGAGAACAGAGCCCTAGATTCAAGATGTGCTGACCACCAAGTTATACCCAAATCTACAGCACGTTTACTCCAAAAATTGGCCGCAGGCGCATGGCTCATCTCCTGGTCACTCACGCATGGAAGTCAAATCAAATCTTGAATCAGATTAACAATTATCACAATAAACACAAAATATGCCTTATCACAGAAGATGTTGAAAATGCTGTCTATTTGCATCCTCCATCTATGACGTCTTGTAAGAAAATGTTAATTTACTTGCATTAATTCAATTTCCGTTATAGCGTTAATTTCTCTCTTGATATTTTGTTTTAGTTCCGCAAGCACAAGCATTTCTACCCTTCTTCTCCTGTCATGAATGGAACCCGTCTTCCTAATTTATTTACAAGCAAATGAACAGTCTCTGTACTCGAAACACGCACACCAGGAAATTCAGTTTTAAATTGTTTTACAACTTCCCTACAAGATAATGTAAGCACATCGTACTTAAACACTCTTTGTTGTACTGTATACTGCAATCAATTCATTTTGAAAACACCTCAAGCAACACTAAACACTTTTAAACGCTCCTAATGTTATTCACATATGAATTGGATTAAAACAGCACAGACATTTACCTAACAGAAGTACGACTGATGCACATGTGACAATTAGCATGCACATGCAGGGAAATGTAGTGAAGGTCACACAGACCATGCACCTGCCAGTGACGTTTTGTAGTAAACGTACTGTATAATATTAAAGTAAGTAAAATGGTGAAATCTGTTTTATTTTAGCATTTGGTATTTAACTATCCACACATCCCTTAATTGTGTATACTTATTGGTAACTAACTTCTTCACATTTAACAAGTGTGTGAACTCTTCATAGTAAAATCTACCTTGAAATGCTTGTGAAAGAAGCCATATGGCATAAGAGGATCACATCACTACCAATACAGAGTAAATGAAAACAGTAAGGCAAATTCTATCTACGTAAATAACAATTATCTTTAATAAAATATATTTCAGAAATAAGGATACAGGCTGGTTTACAATAACCTGCTAACAGAAACAAGAAAGAGTCTGTCGACCAGCTGAGGATGGAGAGGAGCAATCTAAAACTAGTCCTATTGGGTTTTAAGAGGAGCAACAAGTGTTTTAACCAAGATTTTAGTGATCCTTCTGCTCATATTACATTATTTACTATATATTTTTTTAATTAGAAAAGATTTAACTAAGTAAACATGCTTAGTTACGTATAAAACATATGCAGGGAGCATTCAAATGTTTGTGATAAGTTCTGGTAATGGAAACTAAAAAGACAAATTGTAAACTTTTAAGCATGTGTATCAGATGACATATCTAGGAAAGTATAAATGTGCCACATGGAATATTTTGAAAATGGCTAACACCATGAAAAATGCATTTGATCCAAATGGTGCATTTCAATTATCTTTACATTTTTTCCGAGCAAGATTTTGAGTATTTCTTAGGATTTCTCAGACGTATAAATAAAATAATCAGTGTAGGCTATCCGAGGATTATTCAAGATATGCATTAATTTGTCATATTACTGAGTTAAACATATTGTTTTAATAAAAATTATGAGAGCCACTTTCTAAAGAAGGAAAAATGTAATTGAAATGTTTTCCATGTTAAGGGAATGGGGATTTTTCTTGAAAACCTTGAATTGGCACACTAAACAGTGTGTGCTCAAGAATGAAATTTGTTATTTATTAAGCTTTTCAATTTTGAATTATGCTTTCTGCTTCTCTCATTTTCTCTCCCTTGCAAGTGTCACACTTTTTATGGGGAGGGGGTTCCGGGAGCTTAAAACATGTATTTCCAGCAAAATCTCAATATCAAATTTTTTGAGTGCAATACAAACCTTCCTTTGTCTAAGTACATGGTACAGAAAATATGACTCTTTTTTCCTTTCTTTTAACTGAACTCGTTCAGATTATATTTTTAAATTACCAAGAAACAACTTAACCTAAAGCCTGCCTGTTGCAAATTAGTATACCCTGAGAACTCACTGCATAACCACAATTTTGAGGTGTTCAGCATGAAGGATTTAATAATTCTCTTGTTGCTGAAATATGTTCATGCATAAATCTACCCATATATGTACATATTTACAAAATATGTTACACTGACAGTATATGCAGTATTACGATTTATGGCACAAAAAGTTGAAGATCACCATTAGTAAAAGCACTGTATGACTAAGCACCATTCTGAGTAAGGTATATATTGAGCGCACTTCCTTTAGACATGATGCTTTTGATGCTTGAACAACTATGCCTGAATGCACAATGTACAAAGTTCCACAGAAATTTATTTGTGTAGGCTAAGCTCTCTAACACAGATTTTTTTAAAACTGCCTTAACATGTACAATTTCTGTAGATTTTTTCCAAGTAGTTTTATGTACACTGATAATGCAATTAAAATCACATTACACAAAATATACATATAAGATTGTGGAGGTATATACAAGGTAAAAGCCCATTATGTCACTTTTATAGTGCTTATTTTGGTCTGTCACAGAGTTTAAAAATATACTTGATCATCACCATTACATCTACATGTTTTCCACAGATATTTTTCACTTTAATCCTTTGTAAATACAGTAGAATCTCTAAATAACATGGTTGTTGGGGGGACATGCCTTAGCCCCACATTATAACAATCCTGCAGTATATTGAAATGTGAGCTTAGAAGTGACAAAAATCGATCCAACAGAGGTGGCGCAAAACATTAATGCAATAATAAATTACAGTACACTGTAAGGTATGTAATGTACACTAAAGTACACCACTTCTAAATGTAATTACAAACCGGTTATGCCACGTGCATATGTCTCGTTACTTTGGGAAATTCTTAGCAATCCCACGGCCTAGGTCAATGCTAGGAACGCAGTGGTCCAGTGGCCAAGGTTCATGCTAGATGTAGTGAAAAGTATATTCCAGTACCGCTCTATGAAAAAAATTTTAACTCAAATTTCAAAAATAAAGAATAAATAAAAAGTATGATATATTTTCATGGGACATACTTTACTCCATGTTAAATCCAAATCTGCGGTATTTTGGACCATGCTATTTCAGACTTCTACTGTACCTTTATCTATGATGCACACTATGCTATCAGAGGAGTGACTAAATTTATCTTCCAATGTTTCTTTGCAGAAGAACTCTTGTGTACTTTAATTTCTTAGTTTTTAAAATATATCTTTTTAGAATATCACATAATATTATAAAATCTTTTAACTGATAAGGTGACACCAGCTACAGATTCAAACTTTGCACATATTTTGCACAACTACTTATAATTAAATTTTATTACTCCTGAGTAACCAAAAACTCTATAATAAATTTAAGTATAAAAAGGTTACGGCATTTTTGCCTTCTTCAGAGACAAATCAAACCTAATAGAAATATTTTGTATTGTTCCCTTTTATCTTCTGGAAGAGCATTTTAAAAAAGAAAGCCCATTGTAAAACTGTCTTTGTAAACTGCAAGGATCTGATATACTTAAATATTAGTTTTGTTCATTAACAGTTTTGAGAAATATTACATTTTTTCCTATCTGATTATATGAATGAAAACTCTCCTTTGTGAGGAAAGTATAACTAGTGAAATCTGTGGCATTTTTCTAGTGTAATGACTGCTGCTGTGTTGAAATTAGCATTCTTGTTTCAACAACCTTGTTTTTTTTATATTTGAGAGCAGAAAAAAGGTGGCACCGTGGCCGAGTGGTTAGAGCACTCACCTACCACCTAGGCGTCCCGGGTTCGATCCCAGGGACCCACATGTGGTATTCGTGGTGGACGAAGCAGCATCAGAGCAGGTTTTCTCTGGGTACTCCGGTTTACCTCGCCATTCGCTACACCAATTGCTCCATTATCACCTTTCCAATCATCCATTTCGCCTGCATTTCATATCATCCTCTTCCTCACTATCATACCTGGTGCTTGGCTGGTCACCCACTTCCAGGTCTTCACTCTGTCCGGTTAATAGGTTCCTGTGCTCCCCGACAGGCGTCTGACCCTAGGAACTGGCTTGTAAGTCCTAGGGGGTGTAAGTCCTACATAAGGGAAGGGTAATCTGAAGAAGAAGAGGAAGAAGAAGAAGAAGAAGAAGAAGAAGAAGAAGAAGAAGAAGAAGAAGAAGAAGAAGAAGAAGAAGAAGAAGAGAGCAGGAAAAAAAAGTAAACCTAAGATATGAATTTCACAAATATTTACATAATTTACGGTATGAGTGTGCAGATCTTGGTACAAATTCTTGATCTTAGGCAGAAAAAAACTGCTGCTCTAACTTTTCCTTTTGAAAATAACATTTTATTGTTTGTATTTTACACAAAGATTTAGAACTCATGAATGGTTTCTTCTTAGTGTTTTTATTTTTTTTTTTGCGGGGGGAGGGGGCTAAAATGAGTAATTTAGCCTTACATTTTTATAAGGTTGAGTTTCTGCTGCAAGATCACGCTCTTCTGACACCATTTGCTAATCTTGCCTCCTTCCCTCAGAAGTTCTCAATATTATTAGGATTTTATATCACAGTTCTTAAAATATGAAATTTGGTATTAATCCAGCTTTTCATTTTTGAGTAATGCCATTCTCCCTTGCTCACTCTCTTTCTCACAATTCCTTTTCTCACTGTAGAGAGGGGAATTAACTGTTCTTACAAATGCTTTTTCTTCTATTTAATTCATATTAATTGATACAAACATTAAAGTCGAAATGCTTTTTATTTTTCTGTAGGTACAGTGCGAGTAGGGGAATACCATAGACATAAGTAATAGTTAAATCACTTACGACCTGGTTATATGCAATTGAAAATCTGCTCTCTTTACAGCACCAGGAGGCAGGGGAAAAAGTGACTGTTTGAGAAACAAGTACTTGAAAATTTGGACGTCTCCTTAGCGTAATGGTAGTGCTGCTGGATTCGATTCCCAGTACTAGCGTGGGGATTTTCTCCCACTGGGAGAACTTGCCTGGGTGTACTCAGCCTTGTTAGATTCCTGAGGGGCCAATTGAGGAGCTATTTGGTTGAAAAGTAGTGGCTCCTGGTCGAGAAGACCGCATAACTGGCCGGGAGGGACTGGTGCACTGACCAGGTCCCACCTCCAATACAGCACCCCACTCACGATGCCTGTGGTGATCCAAGATAAGGGATGCAGTGGTTGAGCCTTGGCTTGGACGGGCTGTTGCACCACAAGATTTTATTTGAAAATCCAAACCAATGAGGAATATCTCAGAAATGGTTAACTCCACAAAAAAACTATTTGACAAAATTAAATGAGATTTAATTTTCTGTGCAGTAAGATTTTCCTGTTATGGTTTACCAGTTATGTGAAGTCATCCATAATAACGAGGACTTCAAAGGCAATTCCCATAGAATTCAAGATATACATTTCATTTGTAATGAAAATATCTTACGCATTTGGTACTTAAATCACAATCATTAGCCATTTCTGAAGAAGTCAACATTTTCTAAAATTGTTCATGTAAAGAATACCTTGGTGTGAGGGGGGATTTTCTTCAACTTTGTTGGTCACATTCTTGGAAGATGCTGAACTTGAATATCAAGTTTGGAACATAAAAGACTTTATTACTGAGGTATGCTGTTCACAGACAGATGTATGCATAGACACACTGAACTTTTTGTAAAAATGCTCTTATTTTGGATTTGGGGAGCACTAAAATGTGTATTTCCAAAGAAATCTTGGTATTGAATTTTTGGGTGGAATACAATACTTCCACTACTTACTGTAAGTATGTAGCAGAGAAAGTAGAAGCTGGTTAAGTAGGTTTAACACCTGCATACATTCTGGCAGAGAAAATTTAAGAGCATACAAAGATCTCCAAGTGATCTGCTGTCCTGCAAATATTTCAATTTCCTTACAGAAACATATTGCCTCATACTACTGAGGTAAAGCAGACTGCTTTAAAGTTGAAATTTTCTTGCAATGAAATACTTTAACTCAGTTAAAAAAATCCATAACACTTACAAAACAGGATTCTGTTTCCTCCCTAGTGCACATGGATTAAAATTAATCAATGCCTCTACATTAAGATTCTTTAGGGTCAAATTAACTTTTTAGGTTAGATATAATAAATCATTTAATAAAAGAGGTAATTTGTATTACTATTTAACTACTTAAAGTAAGAAACAAATCTCAAAAACTGTTTAACATAACTCATTAAAATTTTCTATGTTGTTTCCTATTCTGCTTATGAGCTAAAATTTCATGGCAATCAAAAGAAAACTATAGCTTTTACCAAAAGTTTTTTTCTAAAAAATAGTTTAGGGGAACTCTCGGGCTGGACTTGTTTAGTTTAAAGTCCAAATAATCTACATGTAAAAAGAAAGTAACTAAGCCGGGAACTTCACTGCTGTCGTTTACAGTTGAAATCCACCATCATGCAATTTCCAACATTATAATTTGAAATACATTCATCCTTGCTCTGTTTTCTTTTCTTGGATGCTAGAGACCACGCACAATAATTCATCATTTTTCAACTCATTATGTCTTGTAACTCGGTAAACCATGTGCAGTGTACAACACACTCAATATACTGCAAGCATTGGTAAGCTGCTATGCGTAAACAAACCAACTTGTTACTGTGTCTACCACTGCAACGATACCTACAAACACGGAACAGATCTGCTCAGATCCAAAGAGTATGATTTCAATTCTCTGCACAGATTATATGCACATGCTACGCTATTCATGAACACGAATTAACCAATAGTAAACAACAAACTCGCTGCAAAGATAAATAGCAATACTGTTGTTATGGGTTTATTTTTGACACTTGCAGAGAGGTTGTGATCGGTTCTGTCAATAATATACCCTCTTTAAATGGAAGCCAACCCAACAAATATGTAGAAAACCATCAGCAGTTATAAAATCACATTTCCTACTCCTTTAATGGGGAAATTTCGTGATTTTTAAATTTTATTGTCAGAAAATGTTTACGGGAATGCGTCCCCCAGTGTTCCCCCTGAAAAATAGCACTGGTTTTTACTTTCTCCCAGATACAAGCCTGTTCACCTTATTGGGCATTTATTAAACTTTGTATTTGCATACAAATATATTAGTGCATAACATCACTTAAAACTCTGCAATCCCATGCACTTTTAGGCCTAATTTTGTTATAAGTGGTGGATATCCGTGAACAAATGCCTGAGGGTGAGTCGCCCCCTTATTAAACAAAACATTTTCTTTTTAAGCTCAGACAAGTAGAAAATTTATTTTCAGACTTTTTCTATATTTGCCATATTTTACCCTACTTATGTGAAATCTGTGCACTCAAATCTGTCATCTTGTGTTTTGGATTTAAAATTTTACTATGCAAACTAATTTGTTTTATTTCTGAAACAAGATCAGAAAGCTTATCCATGAACTGTAGTAAATATAACTATCCTTCCTTTTGCAGTTTACAAATTGACAAAGAGCTGAAATTTCACTTTCACAACTGAATTGAAAATCAATTACTTTATGTTAAGTTTATTAATGTCCCTAAGGCCCCTGAAATATCTTCAAACTGCTGCAGCAATGATCTTGTAGCTATGAACTTGTGAGAGGGCAAAATGTCCAAGCATTAACACAGTTGTTTGGCTCTTCCATCTTTAACCCTTTTAGTCCCAATGTCCATATATAAACTTAACAAAACACAAGATTTGTGAGTGATTTGAAAGTACACAGTGGTGTAAATAAGAATGGCCCGTCTCCAGTTGAACAGAAATGTGATATTTCCATTGTATATTAATATGTCTATTAAAAGTGGTCGTTAAAACTGAACAGGATAACAATGGACAATTTTATGCAATATGATTACTCAATGGTCGGCATTCTTCTATCAATATTTCAGTTTATTTCATCAGTTCATAAATAAGTTGTTCACTCTCTGGAAAACTACTTTCTCAATACACAAAAGAATTCAAATTATGGAAGCATATGTGAAAGTAGGTCCAATTAAGGAAACCATAAAATTTTTGGGGACAAGCTTCTGGCTAGAGGACTACTGGAAAAGAGTGCAACACAGAAATTAATTAAAAACTGGCCACACATATAACATACCCTGGAACGAGTCTTCTCTGCAGAATGAACAGTTAGCGAAAATTGGTGGCCATCATGTTCCCAGAATCTAACAAGAGTGATTATTTTCCTTTGGTAACATTAGATAACAAGTTCTATGAAACAATTCACACACAATACAAAAACTGAAAGAAAACATCGGCTGAGAAGTTCCTGTCGTCGATATTAGAACTTGGATGTATCTGAATATGGTTAGAGCTGTGTATTGATACAGCACATCTTCAATAAATGTTGAGTCCATTTCACAATTTGCTTGTTAATTGTTTGTATTTACTCTATACTTACATGGACCCCTTTTATCTGGGTCACCCGATAGAAAGTCACTAAATGCACCTAATATTATTATAAAAATGCTTTTATGCGGTCTTCTGCACATCACTTTTTTTTTGTCTAGGAGAACTGCACAATGCACTATTTGGAACATTTAGGTTTCATGAAGCTATTATCATGTTTACATTCAAGTATTCACCATACACAGCAGGGATAGTTTCTGCATTAGCTGCAAATAAACAATGCTAAAGATGTCCCGAGTAGTATAGCTTAGAATGGAAACAAAATCTAATTTTTCTAAAAAACATGTCCTTAGCTCTTTGGGCATTTTAAGGCTACTAGCCTGAGTTGTTTGGAAAGAACATGAAAAGTAAACAACTATGTTAATGCTTGAAAAGTTGCTAATTCTTATTTTGTATTAAAGTGGTTTTTATTATGTTAACCTAATCCCACAGCTGAATTATGAATGGTATTTGAAAAAGGTAACAGCAACACAAATATAATATTTATGCAAATTAATCTTAAACTTATATTGTAGATGCCATCATGCAATGCAACTTTGGTGACCACACCTCTGATCCAGCATTACTCTTACAAGGGATGTACTTGACCTTGAATCTCAGTCAGGTGAAAACATCCTTAGAATATAAATTGTCTGTAATAATAAAAATGACCAGTCTTTACCAAACAACACTGTCAACTGTCACAGCAAACTTTTGAATAATTCATCTCTTTAAGTCATAACAGAGGAACTCTGGTACACAAAGTAAGATGCCAATATAAAATGACCAAAAACATACTATTAGTGTTAAATCACAGACCCTTCGCTTATCAGGCGGATGGTCTAACCATTAAGCTACTGTGACAATCTGCCAGAATTATGGTTGATTATTACCAACTCTTCATACTAACAGAACCTCTATGTTTTTCATTTGTATTTATCTTCATAACGGATGCATATATTATGGATTATATAATATGGTCCATATGATCATCTATTTCAATGAGATCAAATTATCTTGAAAACGTTCCAGTTTTTCCAACATTTTATAAGTGAAAGTGAGTGTAAATAAAGTAACTCAAAAAACCATATTCAATACATTCAAATGAATGTCTGTTTTTAATATATTGATATTTTGCTTATTTGCATTACCCAAATTCTTCTCTTAGGATTTCTCTTGTGGCAAGAAGCAAAGCTTTCATGAAAAAGAATAGGATAACTGTTTCTATTAAACACAGCTTGTTTTCCAAGGACATTTTGTGTAGTTTTGAACATTCCAGATCAAGTACATTCCTTATTAGTATCTAATTCCTTACTCTGCATGCATATTACTATAATGTGCGATATTATAATTCATGATCTTGTACTTATGTAGCTATGACACTTGATTTTGATCCGACTGGGTTTAGGTTCCTATCTTAGGCTTAGCTGCACCTAAAAGCTCTTAATTCAAAATCATAAATATTTGGCATTAATTATAAGCTTATAATAATGGCAATATATTTACAAGTTGCTGCTGCTTTTAAATTAAATGCACAGTCAGCACAAAAACACAATGGAGAAAACTCACAAATTGTCTTTTGCATGTGGTTAACTTGAATTGCATTAATATTTTCCATGATAGGTTCAAGAATGTCTTGATTCATTTTTCTTAAATATCTTCTAATCAAACTGTTACAAAATACAAAGTTTTATAAATCTCTTAAAAAGTTCAATCTGAAAATGTTTCTTAAAAGACAATAAAATGCATCTGATTTGAAAAAACAAAAAAGCACATCTCATTCAATTCAAATATCGTCATCTTCACTATTAGGATTGCTTATTACAAGATGCTTATGTAAATGCTCTCTTTCTTCCTCTGCACCAACAGAATTCTGATATGACTTAACCTCACCAAATCCTCCAACTAGGCCACTTAGCCCTCGGAAGCCACCTCTGGTGTTATGCCGTTGAGGCTGACAATGAAGGCCAACTCCTAGCTCTGTACCGCTGAATGTGCGGCTCACACGTTTGTCTCTAAGGTCATGTACACGCCCTACAATATCAAGGCCGCTTCCTCCAGTAGCACCAACACCATAATTTCTGAATTGTCCGCCTCGAGCGTTTGCCTGTTTTGGAGACTGAGGCTGCAATATTTCACCACTACCACCACCGCCACCAGCAATGCTAGAAAGACCACTACATGCTCTGGAAGCAATGTGTTTACCGAGCCCATCACCCCCCATGCTTAGCACTCCCCCAGATACGTAAGCGCCATATTCTCTATACGCACCGTGAAGTGAAGGAGAAGCAACTCCGGCTATGTTGTTGCTGCTATGGCTACTCCGATGAGCCATAGGCACCGGCTGTTGTTGAATGGGAGGCGCCGATCCCATGGGCTGCTGCTGTTGTAGGTGAGCAGGAACCAGGTTATGTGTGGAGCCTAGCGTTTCGCTCGCCAGACTCCCTGTTTGACTCACACCATTCTGCAATCAACAAAATACTTGCTCAAGTAATGTTCATTAATGAGCTACAATTTTGTGTGAATGTGTGTGTGCGTGCTTTGCACACAATGATCCAATGAACTGTGAATCCACTTACAGTGCAGGCAGGTAGCAGTCAAAATGGGACAAAAGTATTTTTATGGTCTCATCAACGGGTAAAATTAATATTAACAGCTATGAAACACATATCAATGCATAAATGTAATATAGTTTGTTATTTAGTGGTCTTATCTCAAAGGGGTGCATTTTATGAATCATCTTACTCCAAATTAGTGTCCGAATGCTGCTGCTCAACATCCATGCTTGCTCTTTCTTCTTCATCTTTTGAAAATCAGTTTTCATTCAAATAAAGCTACTTTTGTGCTTTTTCACAGAAAGAAGTCTTTAGCTTTTCATACAGCTTTGTAAACTCGAAATTAAAGGATCCAATGTCACCAGCAAATTATTCAGCAGATCACTCATTGTATTATAGCAAGAACTTGTTCTTGTATGATGCTGTTGGAATCTTTTAATATCCTTGTATTGTGCCTCTTGTGTCTCCTCAAATAGTTGACCAATGGATATCATGCTAAATTTATGATCTGAGATCCATGAATTAGCACTTTGTGGACACTAGCAAAGAGTTAAAACCACAGGTATTTCTTTACAAAAAGTTGTGCAGGTTCAACCACATATACTCTTAGGTCAAATGTGCTATAATTTATTTCCCTTCCAAAATAAATCACTGAAACCTTGTCTCATGCATGAATTTGATATAGTTAGGCCTGCAGTATTGTTATTAACGGAATTTGCCAGCACACAGTATTTGTACTGTCATCTCCTTCACTATATAGCAAAGCTGGAACAAAAGAGACCAAAAAATTTTTTGCATCAGATAAGAACTTTCATCAGTATATGTCTTGCTTAAATTCTTGAAGACCTGTACCATCATCACACAACATATATTTTGTTATATGCTGGGTATAAGTCAGCATTTCTATTTTTTGTTCTGAACCTTAATACTGAATTTGACATCAATTATAAGTGCTAATGCTTCATTGCTATTGTTTTTATTTATATTTTCAGGAGTTTTTAATAAAGACAACAATTTGGTGGCTTTGTTGGGACTGCTTCGTGCAGTTTCAAGTATTTTCACAGCATCAGTTTTCCCAGGTCTTTTTAGATTTTAACTGAGCAGCACAAGAAAGTTCCTCGGTACTACTAATTCTTGGAGATTCCCTGTTTTGTCTTTTCATTTCATGCTACTTTCTGCAAATAGTTTGCCTTTTCCTGCAAAGGAGAGCTGAAGGAATAGGTTTACTTGTATTTGGTTCACTGTAACATAACGTGATGTCTAAATTCTTAAACAATCACTTTGCTTCAGTTCAGAATTTTCCTTATTTCTGTAGGATTTGTGCCAGCACTGTCCGCCTACAATGTGAAGTCAGAGTGCACTATTAGACAAAATACGCTCTGCATTCAAAAGTCACGAGTAGACACAGATGAAACTTTTAGGATATGTTATGTAATGTATACTTATTCGTTCAGTGAATAAAACAACATGAAGGGTTGTGAAGGGAAAACAGTTCCATCTATTACAACATGTTGTTGGCTAATGCTGGATTTCTAACAATGAAGTCATTAATCCTCTTGCTCTCCAATATTTTTCACTGATGGATGGGGCGCTAAAAGTGGCCGGACAAATTTGAAGGTGGTCTTGGTCCATTTCCTCTTGCAGATCACATAGAGGTCAGAGTGGTAAAGAATATATCCCAATTCTAGTATTAAATGCTTTGCTAGACAATCAGGTCCCGTAATCAACATGAAGGTTGCAACTGCCATTTTTCAAGGATACTCAGGAATTACTGTTTGAATGTTTCTATTAGAACATAAAAAAACCTATTATGTAATCTCTAATATTTGTGTCACATTTAACTTAACATTTCCATTACCAAGCTCTATAAAATGTTAAACACTTATTAACCAGTTGAAACTCACCACCTGCAGTATTAATTCTTGAAGTTTTATCACTGTTTAAACACTACCACAACAGTATAAACAAGGAAATAATGCACTGCAACTCTGCCTTAACTTCAGCTGAGTGATGGAATTCTTATTTAACCATACAAAGCCACTCTTGAGAGGTGCCAAAAAAGGGCTCAGAAACAATTTATTGATGACTTTCTATACTTTAACATCTCTACTTTCACCTCCAAGCTCCAAATTTCTAATTTTTAACATTTAATTTTTCAACTTTTGACCCATTTTGACTGTCTTCTGGCCCACTGTGCACTGGTGCAATGTAGGTGGCACTAGAGTCTAACTCTTCAGTATTAAACCAACAACGGTTGCAGTTCAGTTATGGCTAGTGATATACTCTGTAATTATTTGTTAACTCATTGAGTTTATCAAGTTCAAATACGATTTGCAGAAACTTTCCTCTGCACAAGAGCTCTAGGTCATACAACAATTCATAAGGTTTACAATAAATTCTAGGCAAACAGAGTAGCATTCTTACCTAGGAAACAGATAACATCAGTCACAATTTGGGGAATTCCCCTAAATTACTGCTTATGCATCTTTCACAACAAACAGCCACTTCTTATGGCTCTGTGCAAAGAACCTAACACATTAATCCAAAAATCAAAAAGCTCCAAGGAAGAAGAAATGCACATGGAACACTTTAAAAATTGTGACTCTCTTGTGACTCTTGAAAATTAAAATAACATGAGGGATTGCATTATATTTAGCCTGGATGAATTTTGTGAGAATACATTTGGTACAAATGTTCCATGTAAAGCAGATTTTATATTTCAATATACTTACCGAAGGCTGTATGCTTTTGACTGTTCCGTAAGTCTTATTATTAGCAATAACAGCATCTCTGTCCTCTGCAGCTCTTGCTTGCTCGGCAGCAAATTCAGGTGTCACAATGCCTCGACGATCTGAGCAGCAGAAAGTATCATATCATACACTCCATAGTTCAACACATGTTTACTCCAAAACTTAACAAGCATAAGGGTAACATTCATTTGCAGCTTATGAAGTTTTGTTATTAACCTGCCAGTGGTCATGCTATACATGGTTTACTAGCATTTAAGTTCAAACTGTTATTTTATGTGAGCTAAGGCTTTCACGGCTGGCGTCTATCCAGTAAAATTATGTTCCTGGATTTATTGGCTGTGGTCCAGTCGATGTGTAAATGTCAGATGTTCAAGCATCAACTAGACCACAGCCAATAAATCTGGGAACATCATTTTACTGTTATTATTTTAATCTACAGGAAAACACATTCACAACACTGTCCTTACCCAACGTTTACCTGCCAAGGAAAATATTTCAAATAATTATTGAGGCATTATTTCCGATTACACTCCTTACAAAAGAAATCAATATTCATAAAGTACTAATTTACTAATTATTTACAATTAATTGATCATCAAATTTGGAATTATCCACAATTTTGGCCTGATTTATTTTAAGTTAATTTATTTGAAAAGAACTTGAAATTATATATAAATTTAAGAGGTAGAACTGGAACTTAAAAATTCAATGCCACAACTGGGATTTGAACCACAGACCTTCCGCTTAGTTAGTTCGTATTTCTCCTGGTAAACCACAAAGGCAGTCTCACATCAGAGACAATTACCCCAATGGTGACTTACTATTGCAAGTACTTTATATCCCAGGATTAAATAACCTTCACATGGTAATTATTATTTATTTATGCCAACAAATCCCAGTTGTGGCATTGAATTTTTAAGTTCCAGTTCTACCTCTTAAACTTTGCCCACACACGGCTTGCGTGTTTAAAAACACCAACAGTAAGTTTGTTGGCATAAATAAATAATAATTATATATAAATGTTTTTATTTTCATGAATAGCTTAATAAACAGCAGCACAGTTATGCAGAGAATTTTGCAAGATTCATAGGAAATATATATTTAGATCATTGGAAAGATTAAATAGCATGGAGATGCCACAAAGAGCATGAGTAACAGCTTTCATTCAATATTTAAAGTTTAAATCAATAGCCAATAACATTAAAGCATTTTGGAGAGAACAAATCAGAAGACAGAAGTAGTTGTATAAGTGGGGAAAACATGACATAGCCTGTCCAGTGATATAATATAAAGATTTTTGAAGACGTTAACCTTAGTTCATTGGTAGCATTTGCTTGAGTCACATGTGGAAGTGGGATCAAGAAAAGTGACGCAAATAAGAAAGTGCATATATATACAGTGAAATATTCTCCATAAGAAAATTAATGATTGTGTATTTAATATTCAATTGTCTGAGGAATTTGTGACATATAGAGGACTCCGACAAGGAGATGCACTGTCATGTCTGCTTTTCAATATAGCTCTCGAAAAGGTGATTAGAGAATCAGGTATAGACACAAGAGGAAATAAATTCTCTAAATCTACCCAACTGCCAATGCCAATGACCTAGACTTAATTAGGTGATCAGGAAGAAAGGTGAGAGAAGTATTTAATAAATTATAAAAAGCAGTGAAGAAGATGGGATTAACAATCAATGAAAACACAAAATATTCACAAACAAAGAACATACATGGGAAGTATGTTGTAATTGATAATTATAAATTTGAAATCGTTGCACAATTTAAATACACTGGAACTGTTATAACAAGTAATAACAACATTACTGCAGAAATAAACTCAAGGATGAAGATGGCTAATAGATGTCATTATGGGCTAAAGAACCAACTCCAATCCCATCTCCTTAGTACAAACACAAAATGCATGCTGTATAAAACATTGATTAGACCAGTGCTATTATATGGATCAGAGAGTTGGACCCTAAATAAACAGAACACAGAAAGACTTGAGACGGGAACTCCTATGTATTTGTAATTTTAGAATCAGAATGTAAATATAAGACTTTTAGGTATAAGTATAAGTTTGTATTATAAATTGTGAAAAGAAGCTGCCTCTTGAAAGTATGTTGACATTTCTGAAGGCCAGAGGACAAACATCTTTTGTCATCTCGCGCTGAGGGACGTTTTGCCTAAAGTCCAAGGACACAGCTGGGGAAAATACACCCCTCCCCCATAACGGGACTAGAGAGAAAGTGTGGGGGTGAGATACGTAAATAGGAAAAACTGGAAGAGAACGGGACTGACTGCCTGTTTGTTGCGATGTCGCTACGAGGGTAAACCTGTATCGTGAATATGATAGTTTCGCGCCAAAAACGTTGATGTGTGAAAGGCGGCAGTGATTAGCGTAAGGTGAGGTAAATAGCGATCTTAAAACGCAATACCAGAAACTCGCTCAGGTCAGCATTTCGAGGCAATGACGTGGGGGAGAATAAAATCAGAAAACGTCTGTGCTATGTTTGTCATCTAACCTCGTGCCTGAGAAATATCCTACTCATGCCTACCTAATCCCAATCAAGATCAACGCAGCGGCGCACAGCGGAGAGGCAGCTACTGCACCGGATGAGCTAGCAAGGCATTTCATGTGACAGAAAAGAGACTGTCACAAAAGTGGCACCCAACGTACACTGTTACAAGCGATTACCCAACCACGTTACAGACTGATGGTATTTGAAAGGAAAGTATTAAGATCTATGAACGAAAATGGGACTTGGCGTACTAGATATAATAGTGAATTATATAATTTTTGTAAAGAGTCAAATGTAATTAAAGTAATTAAGGCCAATAGAGTAAGATGGCTAGGACATCTGTATAGGATGGAGGATAATAATCCATGTAAAAAGGTCACTCTCACTGATCCATTATATGCAGCCAGAAAAGTTGGAACATCACCCATCAGATGGCTCGATGATCTGGAAAGGGATCAGAAGGTAATCAATGTAAGCCAATGGAAAAGAGTAGTGCTGGATAGAGTTGGATCATTGGAGCAGTCTTGGCCTAATAAGGCTGTTGAACCAAAGAAGAAGAAAGTATTTAATATTATAGTGAGTGAAAATAAGTGCGGAGATAAAATACTTGCAGAATTTTCAGTAACTGGAAGTGTTGTTTTCAAGAAATTCATGTATGCTCATTTCTAAGTGTGAACCTTTAAAAACATCTGACTTCTACCAACAAGATTCTACACCCCTCAAAATCCTTATAGGTGGACCCTGAGAAAAAGAACCTCCTCACCTAACCTATGATCATCGACAACATGCCAACAGACTTGGGCAACAGCGAGTGGCGGTAAACATGTCTCACCAACTAGAAGGAGCAGTAACCGCTACATACATGTTGCTCCAAAGTGGGGTCCAAACAACTGCTACGTAATACAATCTGAAACTCCTGATTGTTTGCAAATTGGTGGACATTCTTTACTGTTCCAAAAACAACAATTATTTACTAAATCTCATTTACCTGTCAATAGGGTGATTAAAATACTGCACCAGACCTAATTTTTCAACATTTTAGTAATGACCACTGCCAGGTTAATCATCCTAAAGCATCATGCAAGTATTACATAGGACAGATAGCATTGCATTTGTTCATTTATGGCCAATGGAGGAACTACACATGCTCTGCCTAACCAATGTACAGGGTACATATGCAAACATAATAACAGTGCTATTCATTTATGCTCAATGCTAAATGTCCCTAGCAATATTTATGCAAAATAAATAGTTTTAAAATAACAAAACCTTGAACTGTACAATGACATGATCGTTTTGAGTATTTGCATAAACACTTTAAAAAATAACACTGATAATGAAGGAAACTAAACCAAGTTCAGTCTTAGGTTTGTCCGCGTCAAAACAAACCCACGTGATCAGTGCACCGTTGTACAACACAGTAGCAATGCGTGCAGGGAAGTAGTCCCATCCTAGTAATGTGAGTTTTAGAATGAATTTATCGTTAAATGATATAATATTCTACACAAATACCTGAGAGGTTGATTAACGCTGATGTATACTGATAAACAGAGCTACAAGTCCCAACATGCAACTCGTGTGAATTACCTGATATCAGAGTATTGTTTACAGCAGCAGTTTCTATTTAGAATCATGGCGGACGGTCGCGGTGAATTTGCTCTTGCGTCTTCGTCGACTTATGTAAAGCATAAGGCGGGAAAACCATTGACTAGTGGTGAAAAAACAATAGTGTTTAACATGTATTATAAGTTGTGTGAGATATATCCAACTGTTCCCATCAAAGAAGTAGTGAAATTAACTTCTGAGCTCACCGGTGTTTCGAGTACCAGTATAAACAGTGCTCGTAAAGAAAAAGCTGAAACGGAAAAAGTGGTTACACCCAGGGAAAACGAAAGCGTGTAAAATACGCCATGCAAGAATGTGACGAGTTTGTTAAAAATGCAATTCGTGTCACAGTGCACAATTTCTTTTTTAAAAATGAACCGCCAAGAATTGACAAAGTGCTACAACAGGTTAATGCTGATCCAGACTTGCCTAATTTTAGAAGAACCACCTTTTATTAAAGTTAATTATTATAATTATGACATGTGCATCGTTTATTTTGTTGTAACTATCAATCTTATTGTCTCTAGTTACATGTTAGTCACTCTTTAAATTGGCAGAATAAGGTATAATTTCCTTTCTATTACATACCGCATGCACTCACCATGTGGTTGTGTTGTGACTATTTCTGGCGCGAATGGCGGAAGGATACATTACAACTGTGCACTGGCCACCTGGGTTCAATTTCGCGCAGATCAACCTTAGAATGAATAGATAGTAGGGAAATGATGCATAAATAAGTCTGAGGTCCATAGAGCTTAAAGTTACCTGATGTAGAATCTTGTTAACAGTTAGTTACAAGTATGCATATAGTCTGAGGTTGGCATTATTTCCATTTTAGTGCTCTCAAGTTCAAAAAGAGAGCTCTGAAGGTGTATTTAATTATATGACATGTACAGCATGCCATGCTAAGAATGCAATAAAATACTTTTAATTTTAGTTAAAAATGTAGAACCAAAACAGTTAAAACATTCTCTCTTATTCCTGCACACACTAGTCAAGTTACTACTGTCTAAAAGATGCAGAAAACTAGAATCAGTCCAGTAACAGTACACCGAAGATTACTTTGCTCACAATAACCGAAGAACAGAAACCAAAATGGAAATAGGGAGTAAAACGGCACACCACATTTTAGCTCTCAATATCCTGGGAAGCATACCAAAGCCCTATTTTGCACATGGAGACAACATGTGTTTGTAACTGACCAATGATATTTTTTCACCTGTTTCCAATTCGGTCAACATAATGCAGGGTAGCCAGAATCAAAATTTGATAGAGTAACTATTTTTTAAAAGAAATTCACAACCATTTCCAATTCCTTTAGTATTATCAATCTATTCCTTTTTAATTACATGCATTAAAGGGATGTGTTCTTATTAATCTCTGTTAAATTCTATTGGTTTCTACTGTTCTTTATAGTTTTCTAAGGCAATAGTTGGTTTATAGGTAGAGGACTGACAGAAGGGATTCCACACTGAGCCAAATGTTGAGGCTATTGTGCGTCAGACCCCGGAAGAAAGGCTGTGTGTTGGAACCTAGCGATCAGCATGAGGGTCCCTAATGAGTGCTGCTGCAGATTCTTCATCTTGTTGTTGTTGTTAGCTAATGCTGGATTTCTGACAATGAAGTCATTAATCCTCTTGCTCTCCAATATTTTTCACTGATGATGTTGAAGAGAGCAATAGCAGAGATTCTTCATTCTTCATCTAGACACCAGGGTTTACCAAGCAGCCACCAGCTCCATGGGTTTCGACCCAGCATGTTAGGCAACTACAATGCCACCCATCCATCGAGAACAGCCATTACAATTTGCAAAGTTCCCAAATAGCAGTGCCAACTCGCCCGTCTTCAACACTTCTGACCCTGAAAGGCCAACTGAAATGAAGGTGAAATAAAACGGACAGGAAATTTTAGGGATATAATTATCCTTCCCAGTATTTGCCTGGGGACCCAAGAAAACCCCTAAAAAACCCATGGGTCAGGAAGGTCAGCTGCAGGAATCGAACCAAGGATCTTCGAAATGCAAGGCTCACACATTACCTGGAGCCATCTCGCTCAGTCAAAAGTCATCCAGTGTAAACATTGTAAGTGCTATTGCCAGATAACCAGAAGCTTCTGGAAGTTTCTCCATTCTGAATGTTCTGGAACTCTGGAAATTTCCTATGGTCATATAAGCAAGTGTGCCTGTGAGGAGTAAGTCAGCAACTGTGGCAATGGGTGCAGTTCATTGGGCGAGTTTGTAATGACTGTGCCAACATTCAGTAAGTGTTGTTACTAAGAGGAATTAGAGACATCTTGTATTTGACTCCCCAATGAGTGAACCATCTGGAAGAAGAGGCTATGTCATGCTACATATTTCATTATGTTATGAGCAGGCATGGGGAAGAAGGGTGACAATGAAATTGAGTATTTACCCTCTCCACTTACTCCCACACCAATGCAGGTCACTTCTCATTTCCAGTTCTATTTGTTTACAGATACACACATCTTTACAAACAAGGTATGTTTCAAGGCCTGATGTGGCAAAGTCAAATAGAAACATGATGTATTGCTAAATAAGGAAATAATGAAGAGAGGTAGAACTGGAACTTAAAAATTCAATGCCACAACTGGGATTTGAACCACAGAATGGCTCTCAAGCCAGTTCTGGCAGTTTGTCACAATAGCTCAGTGGTTAGAGCAGCCGCCCGGTAAGCGGAAGGTCTGTGGATCAAATCCCAGTTGTGGCATTGAATTTTTTAAGTTCCAGTTCTACCTCTCAAACTTTGCCCACACACGGCTTGTGTGTTTAAAAACACCAACAGTAAGTTTGTTGGCATAAATAAATAATAAATAATGAAGATATTAACAGTGAAGCAACAGTGATGTATTGCTTTCGTGACGATGATTACATTATGTACATTTTCTATTGATATAGCAAACACAAAGCTTTATTTTTACTAGGAACACCAAAGTACTCATGTTCCCACTCGGCTTTGAAGTATCTTTTTACCTTTTTATGCAACATACCACCAATAACATAATTTGAGGGACTGACCAATTCTCTGTGGTAGATAAATAACAGTGGCTGACACGACCTGATCGCTAATCGGTATGTAGCAGAGTGGACAGGATTAAAACTATGGTGCAGGAGAAATGACACATTGTGTCAGTTCTCATCTATGGTCATGAGGAAAGTGAAGTGACAGTGTGAGCTAAGCAAAGTCTTGTGAAAGTTGAAGTAGATTGTAAAGTGTCAGGGAAAAGTGAATGAGGTGACAGCTGAAAAATGGTTTAAGTCACAGCATCTAGAACAATAAAGTTAACATTTTACCAAGGCTTGTTTCCCATTTCCAGGATCTGGTAAAGCTTCCTACTGAATTTAGAACGCTTACACACTTGTTCTCACTCTGGTTTCCATTCTTGATTATTGAGAACCAGCACAAATAGTCAATAGTTGTGGACATACTTCACTGTTGCTTTAGAGCAGTAAATTGGAATAAAATATTATTTGAAACTGGAATAACATAACTGTTAATGAAAAATTACTACCTTATTATTTATTTATGCCAACAAAGCTACAGCTGGTGTTTTTAAACATACAAGCTAAGTGTGGGCTATGTTTCAGAGGTAGAATCGGAACTGTTTAAAAAAAATTATGTTGTTTAGCGATGCTGTCAATAGCTAGGAGCACATCAGAATCGCCGGTGTGCCAGAATTTTGTCCCGCAGGAGTTCTTTTACAAGCCAGTAAATCTACTGATATGGAACTATCATTTTTAAGCACACTTAAAAGCCACCGGTCTGGACCAGATTTGAACCTGTGACCTTGGGATCAGTAGGCCAGCGTCTAACCAATTGAGCCACTAAACTGACAGCATTGGAACTGTGGCACTGAATTTTTCAGTTCCAATTCTACCTCTAAATTACTACCTTTCTTACCTCACACCAAAATATTAGTTGTAATAGTAGTATTAAACTTACCGATGAGGCTCGGAGGTGACGGCCCACAAAGTACATATAAACAGTTGGAGCAAACGTTCCCCTGACTGTAAGGATTAAAACTTTCCTGGCCACGCTTACTGCTGAATGAACCTTTGATCTAAATATGAACACAGTATGAAACACACTATTAAAAGAATGATCATATGCAAACTGGTTGAATCCTGTATTCCTAATTCTGTAATACAATAAAATCTGAGCATTCACCAGCATCAATTGCCACTTATGTATTCTGCTACAGCATACTTCTGTGAAAGTGAATTATATTGGTTTAATTATCTTGTATAATCATAATAAACATATTAAACAATAATAATAATAATAATAATAATAATAATAATAATAATAATAATAATAATAATAATAATAATAATAATAATAATAATAATAATAATAATAATAATAATATTTCCGGGGAAGGCCGGTCTTGGTTATGTAACCAAGACGCGGCCTTCCCCGGAAATACTTATTATTATGGATACTGGCCGCCGAAGCTTACGTAAGTTATATTAAACCTTTGTCTTCCTTTCTTAGAAGTTTGAAAACAGTGTTGTTATAGTCAATTTATTTTAAAAGGTGAGTCAATAATTATTATTAATTGACTCACCTTTTAAATTAAATATTAAAACCTTTCCCATCCAATTTATTTTTGGCTGAAAACAACTTTCAACACTAAATCTATAATGGATATTTCTGCCCTTAAAAACTTGTCTTACCTAATCCGGGATTCATAACTCAGGTGGGAAAAGCAAACTGGCAGAATTTCCATGCTGCACATTACCTAGGTTTGAACCCTCATTGCAGTGATGCCACCTTTGTGGTAAAGGATAGGGTGAGTCCACATAATATAAGTGGTGATCGACGTGCATTAATGTTGATGGGACTTTGTAGAACACATGTTCTGCATTGGTATTTAAAGAAAGGTTCAACAAAATTGTTTACTTTAATCTTTTGCTTATTATGAGCTACACTAATTTTGATAAATTTGAAAAAAATACTGAAATACGTGACTAAGGTGAGACAATTTTTGAAAGTTGAACCTTCAAGTTCTAAATGTGTTTTACTAAATTCCAACAACAAATACACATCATGACAACACATGAACTAGAAAGGTATAACAGTATTTTCAAACTGTTAAAAAGTGCTTACAGGAAGCACTGCCAAACCATTATTTGAGATCACATCAGGAATATTTCTGATTAGAGTATATAACATTTACAGTCCGATATTTGTATTCATAGATATTTGAGGTGTCTAAGATGCAAAACCTAACATTCCCACTCTGCTAAATTTCAGGTAACTATTTAAAAGAGGGTAGGGGATAAACAATGCACAACTTTCTTCTTTCTTTGGAAGTTTGAAAACAGTGTTGCAACAATCAATTTAAACCAAAAAGATAAGCTGATTAATAACACTACACAACACTTACTTAAGTCAATGTCCGGCTGATAATGAAGGAAAGTCAAGCCTTTGAAACATGTTCCGATAAAATATAAGTAAGTGTTGTGTAGCGTTATTGACTTACCTTTTTGGTTTAAAATGCACAACTTATGTAGAAATGTGCTTTGACTTCAAAATCTTAAACGTCTACACAGCACTGCACTTGAAGTGCATTTGCAAACTTTATATCTTACTTGAACAAATACAAAATCAGGCTCTTTGCCTAATCACTGGAGCAGTTAAATCCACACCTATTGATGCCATGCTTGCCTTAACACGGACCCCATCAATAACAACAAAAATAGAAGAACAAGCATTGCTCCAACACGAGAAAATGTTACGACTGCCAAACTCTAAATGAACAGAAGAGAACCTCCCCCCTTCAATCCTTAAAACTCATAGTAGTTTCCTAGAAAAGGTAACACAGATTAAATCCAAATTGAACATTCCTAACACCAGAGAAAATCTACTTATAAGAGAAAATCCATTGGAATTATTGCAACCTACCTTCAGTTTGGAATTAATAGAGGAAATAAGTAAATCAGACACACCAAAAGAAATACAAAAACTTCTAGCTCTGGAAACAATCAATACTGGGTATCCCACAGAAGAATGGCTGCACATATATACTGATGGATCCTCCAAGGAAAACTTTACTGGAGCTGGAGTTACGTGTTCACATTTTTCCTTTTATCATTCTGTTGGCAGAGACAAAACAAATTATGATGGAGAAATAGAGGCTATATACATTGCTCTCCAACAATTATTAAATCTTCCCTTAAATAAATTTAACAAGGCAGCAATTCTTTCAGATTCTAAAGCTGCAATTCAGGGAATATGTTCAAATACTACAAAGAAGTCAACAAAAATTAGAGAATGCTACAAAATGTTAACACAACTCCAAAAAGTTAATAAGACTGTTCATCTCCAATGGATTCCAGCACACTGTGGAGTCATGGGGAACGAAGCTGCAGACTCACTTGCAAAGAAAGGCACAACAATAAAACAAAAGTCTAAATTCAATTTCTCATATTCCTCAATAAAACGGTTGATCATTAAAAAATTTTCTCATTCATACCTACAAGAAATAGAAACAAATGCCAAAGATAAAAAATGGATTACACTACTTTCCAACCCAGATATAATCCGCCAGAGACCAAGGAAAACAGCGGTTGCAGCCTTCCGACTACTGACAAATCACGACTGCTTAGCAAGTCATCTCTACAGAATAGGTATCTCAGCTTCACCAATGAAGTAACGATGTGTAACGATCCAGCAGAAATGAACGAAGACCACTTGAAGACCTGTGAAGCATTAAGATCAGAAGAAACTACAGTTCAAAAGTATTGGAAAGCACGAATGCTAATGGCTTCATTGCCAGATGCAAGGCACTAGAAAACAACAACAACAACTTTATATCTTATGTTCTGGTATCTGGTACACATTTTGAGAAGCAATCCAAAAAGTTGTATATTTTAAAAATGTTCTCCATATTAACAATCCTTAATGTTTTATGATTTCAATCAAATTTAAAAGTGTGGACAAATCTTGTTCAAAATTTTGCATATAATGTTTTGACCAAAAATTGCAACATTTGAGGAGGCACTCTGTCTAAACTACCCATAATTTTGTACTCAATCCAACCAATAACATTTGAAACACAACTATGGCTAACACAAAAGTTAATGGCTGGTGGCAGGAGGAGCTAACTAACACAAAATCCAATCAGAAGCTTGCCAAGCCTTGCTAAATTGTATAGTTAAATGTACTGTGAAATCATACTGTAAAGTTGGTGATAGAAATATAATTTGCGGCCACAAAATTTATTTGCACAACAGGAAAGAGAATAGTAGTGGTCAGCTATCAGCCACCGTTAAAATTTGTGTCTGTCATAACAGATTTTCAATGAACTCCTGATATGAATTGTTGACTCCAAATTTACAGCAGTTGTTAAGCTGTTCCATGCATACAGACAAAGCAATGCTAGAAGTACCCCACACTAACAAAGATTAGAAAAGCAGCAAGTCTATATAGTCATTGGTAAATAGGAAACCATATTAACTATAAATTATACTGAAAAATTAGAAATATCTGTTAATTATTAGATTTATTTAATTTCAGGGGTTAATCAAATTGCCAGAACAAGTAACTGAATTTAAGTATACTTAAATAGCATTGTCTTGGGCTGGGATTGAACTTGCTACCTAGCCATAACTTAACCAATTATGCCCACCAGGCTGACAGAAAAACTTGCATTTGAATCTGAATAATTACCTACTTCCCAGCAAACGGTGCGATATGACCATTATATTTATTTTGTTATAGTCATTTATTACATGAAATTAAAACAAAGATTTTGCACGTAAAGAAGTCAGCTGACACTTGATGTACGACTTAAATTTGATCAAACTAAAAAGGTGATTAATAACACTACACAACAGTTGCTTATAACATACCATAATATGTTTTGAAGGCTTGACTTTCCTCTATTATCAACCAGACATAGACTGGTTCTCCCTGGTGTGGATGGTGATGTTTTCTCTGAGTTCTCCTTTGATGGTGGTTCAAGGAACTTGCTGAAGATATCCTTCTCAAGGATGTAGAAATTGAGTACCTCTGTTTCTATTTTTCAAAGTAAAGATTTGTTCCCACATGGACAGATCTTGTTTTCCTGTTACGTGTTTGAGGAGCTTCGGCTCTGGCTTTATGTTGTGGTTTTCGGTACAAAAGTGGTTGGCAACTGCTGATAATGATAATGAAGGAAAGTCAAGCCTTTGGAACAAGTTCCAGTAAATTATAAGTAAGTGTTGTGTATGTTAAGTAGATTTTCCAGGCTTGTGGGCCGTGGTCGAGTTGGATTGTCTTCCTCCGACGTTTCGCTGAAAACTGCGCCCAGCATCTTCAAGGTGATCCAATTAGTGAATTCCCGAGTCCAAATATTAGAGAGCTATGCCTTCCAGCACGCTATATATATATATATATATATAGTCGCACATGGAGGGAGGGCATGGCCTGTAGAGGGGGGGGGGGGGGGGGAGCATGGCAGCTATTGGCTGCCTATCAGCAAATGGGGCGTCTCTGATCCTGGTATAAAAGAGAAGGCTTCCCGTGTCTCGGGTTTTCTTCTCCCTCTTATTAGAGCCGGGAGCCATGTTTTGCTTATCTGTTGTCTCTCTTCTTTTCGATTGAAGGAGTTTTTATGCTTAAAAATCTCTATCGCTTCCCGAGTCAAGCAAGCCTGCTAGTGGCTTGTCCTTGAGAGTACCTCCATGTCTTTGTTATTCACATCATGGCCGAACAATAGAGTGTGTTCTGCCACTACTGACTTGTCCGTCTGCCCCAACCGGCTACATAGGCCACGCCCTCCCTCCATGTGCGACTATATATATAGTGCGCTGGAGGGCGCTCTATCTCTATCTCTAATATTTGAACTCAGGAGTTCACTAATTGGATCACCCTGAAGATGCTGGACGCAGTTTTCAGCGAAACGTCGGAGGAAGGCAATCCAACTCGACCATGGCCCACAAGCCCGGAAAATCTACTTAACATAGTTGACAACGCCGGCTGTGAAAGCCTCAGCACTTATAAGTGTTGTGTAGTTTTATTAATCAACTCACTTTTTTGGTTTAATTTGATTATTACAATACTGCTTTCAAACTTCCAAAGAAAGAAGATAGTTAAATTTGATTACTTGCTGGAGTGGAAATGTTGACAACTGCACCCCATAGGTAGCAGAAAGTGTTTGGATTGTTGTTTATAGTACTCCCCAAATGGTCTTGGAACTTGGGGGAATTTCATCCCATCAAGCAATGATTGGATTTATTTATTACCAGTGGGTGCCGTGCACATGCTGTTTGTTACTCCCTGTAGTAAGATGATGATGATGGCAAACAAATGACAGGACCCACAGCTTTTATCATGGACTCCAAACCACACTGGCCCTCGAGAATGCTTCACATTTGGTAGTTGCAACTCATAGTAGTTTTACAATGACTATTACAGTACAGAGCTGTTATATGGATGAAAATACAATTTACTGACCAAAGTGGGAATATCAAGGTTTACATCTATGATTAATTTGCTCAAGTATGCCTTTCAGAGTCTGTTACTGTACAATCATCTAGAAGATTTTTATGGTGGATTCTTCCCCTTATCCCACAAAGGTGTAATTTCAAAAAGGTCTCTTCACAGTTTACTTTGATGTAGAGATATTGGTATTTAACCAGCTGATCTTGGCTACATTGCCTAAATAATCGGGAACCATCACTTACCAGGGAAGCTTTAGTTCATACTTTATTTTGTTTTTTAGACATATAAGCTCCACCAAATATTTAAAGTGCAAAACTAACAGAACTTGGATACTTACATCCTCATTGGTTGTTTGGTTAGACGTGGTTAGGTATGTATGGAAGCCTGCAAGACCCAGAACACTCCATACACTGAAGAAACAAACCACACCAACAATTACACTTGGTGGGGAAAGCTTTACTGCTTCTAGGAAGGGAAGGTCGTCTTTTGTAACTGTGGAGGACAAAAACGGCCAATTACATACGCTGTCTAGATGTGCTAATTACTTTCTTCCCTGACAAACCAAATGGAGCTAATGTTTAATACTTACGAAGGATTAGATGTGTT
This sequence comes from Tenodera sinensis, assembly GCA_030765045.1. NCBI lineage: Eukaryota > Metazoa > Arthropoda > Insecta > Mantodea > Mantidae > Tenodera > Tenodera sinensis. The sequence continues at coordinate 163,951,882 of CM060966.1, forward strand.
ACTGCACAGGCGAAGATGAATACACATAAGAAGGCTAAAGAAACGATGAACATGTAGAAATATCTGTAGTTTCTTTTACCAACACAATTTCCAACCCACGGACAGTGGTGATCAAAGCGTTCTATAAAAGAAAAGGTATTTTATTATTACTTACTATTACTAGCACAATCAAGGGCACTAGGGCAAGAATATTTTGGAAAATACATTCCACGTGGGTTAGTCATTAGAGTATTTTAATTTTCATAGAGCAGACCCAGTAATCTCCATAGTACAACTATATATATGTATGCAGTTGTGTAGTCTGAGCCAATATAACTCAAGAAATGGTGCAGTGAAAGTTGGGAGTTCATACATGGATTTTTGGAAGTGGCACTAAGGGTAAATTTATTATAGGTTAAACTGTTTTTTGAATATACTTGTGGTTAGCTTTTGTTACATAGATAATGTGATTAATATAATTTATTATTTGTTTATGGATGTATTTGTATGTAAAAAAATGCACATGTCCAGAAATATACATAAAAATGTTAGAACAGTAAAAATTTGAAGTTAACCCTGGACTGCATGTATGGACCCCGTCATTTTTTACTTTGTTGCTAATTTTAAATGGAGATTGCATTGGCTTGACCATTTCTATACTTTACTTTCTTATCCATCTCAGCCTCACCAATATGTGTCCTGTGTAACGATCCAGCAGAAATGAATGAAGACCACTTGAAGACCTGTGAAGCATTAAGATCAGAAGAAACTACAGTTCAAAAGTATTGGAAAGCACGAATGCTAATGGCTTCATTGCCAGATGCAAGGCACTAGAAAACAACAACACTTTCTTATCCATTGCTATGCAGAAATTGCCTTTCCTGGAATTTCTGACTCATCAGCTTTGTGTAAAGGCATTGTATTCAGTAGCTGGGGTTCACTGTCACCCCATACACAGTAACAGTCAGCAGATATCTTGCATCTCTTTCTTACAGAAGACTAGTTGTGTAAGAATTTTACTTGTAATGAGAGTTGTAGAGCCTTACTGCGTAATTAATTACAATAAATATGATTTTTAGAGCTAATAGTCCATTGTTTGAGGACAAACTTAGAGCAGTTTTGCTAGAAATAGGAAGTGACAGTGAAAACAATGAACTTGATGTTGATTCTGAAATGGAGGACTATGTGGAAATGCATTCAGAAATGAATAGTGAAATTGAGCAAGAATCCAATGGTGAACATCAAAATTTAGATATCCGAGAACGAAGTGGTTTGCCGACTGCAACGTCTTCAGCAACTACAGGGAAGAATGGTTGCAAATGGAGCACAAACATGTGACAAACATGCAAAGAAGGCTTGATCAAACAAATATGAAGGGAAATCTTAGGAACATAATTGAACAGGCCTTGCCAAAAGAAGACAAAGGGAGGAGTTCAGCCAGTGAATTGGTAGATGAGCAACCAAAACTCCAGAAGAAATCCCGGTGTATAATATGACCCAGATCACATGAAAAGAAAGCGAAAACAATATGTGCAAAACCCATCTGCCCTGAACACAGTGAAGTATGTAAAATGTGGTTCAAATTTTGACCATACAAGAGGTTAAACATTCTAATGTGAATTACAGCATTTCCATGGCTTTTACATATTTTAGCTTTAATCTTCCCCAGTAATATTAATGTTAGTATTTGTGTTTTCATCATACCTGAGGACAAAAGCCAAGAAAATTGTTAAGTACAGATTAAATGTTTAATACCCACTTTATTTAACACTATTATTATTTATGCTTCAATTATATGCCATATTTAATACTCGGCTTCCTTAATTAAAGTTACAAAGTTATATTGTAATGCCTTTATTTTAGCCTAAGACTAAATTATGTAATGACTGGGCAAAATTTTAGATTTTTCTTCTGCAATCTGTGCAGACCCCATATGCAGTAATAGCTGACAAAAAAACATATGCAGTCCAGGGTTAATAAGACCATCTCTGATATTAGCAGTTAAACAGAAAAAACTTCCTTTGCTTATTTTAAATAACCATAGAAAGGTAATAATCAAGAATGTTTGTTTTCCCATCACCATAACAAACGGTAGTTAAATATTAAGAAAATTTTCAGAGTAGCCATCAGTACTAGTTCACCTTCTATAATGGAAACTCACCTTTAGTACATCGGAGATATTGACATGTGCACATATAAAACTTCGTAAGATTCAAAATTAAGTTATAAGTCAGTGTGCTTTGATAATTTAAAATATATATTTGGAAATATAAAATAAATAACAGAAATTTATCATGAATTAAATTATTTAAGAGCTTCCTTATCCATTACCATGTCCAATAGGCAAAAAGAACTCATTACTCTAAACTCCGTACCCAATGTTAGCTGTTTCATGTTCTCTTGCGATTGGCTGCTGTGTATGTTTCAGTTTGTCATTATGAATGACATTATCTCTGATTAATTTTATAAAAGTTAATTTTTGGTTACTAGAAAATTTAACTACAGTGACTAGAAGATAAATTAAACTCTTCCTTAAATTTAATATTAAAAGTAGTTGGATGATATTTAATGATTAAAAGACTAAATTACCTTAGAGACAACAGTACAATTCTTTTGAACAGTTATATCAACTTCCCTTGTTGATAGTTCACTACACTGGTATGTTAATGCTTAATTTTCATCATGAATGGCCCTTAAAATTCCCAAACATGAAAGTGAGTTTTTGTCACTTCATAGCTTTTTAACACAAGAAATTATATCATAGGGCATATCTTACATGGCCCACATTCTTTAGTGCAACACATATTCTAAACATGTGTATCGAGGCAAATAACTGCTTCACTTTGATTCTGGCGCTTCTCAAAGTGTGTTGAATTAAGCTATACAACTGTGCAAATATGATTATTACACCTCTATATGCAAACCATGAAGAGCTCTCATATGTAACAGATTTTAACAAGAGTTCTGAGGATATATTTTATGCCAGTTCTAAACCGATGACCATTTCACACAATTTTTTAATTATGATTCAACGTTTAACATAGTCCTTTTCTTTATCTGCTTTGGATGAAGGCTGGTTCACAATATCCAACAGTGGAAACCAGAATGAAACGACAACAGGAAGCAAAACAGCATAAATGATTTTGGTTCACAATACCTCTAGAACCAAAATAAAATATTTTGTTTGTTAGTGATGCTGGCAATTCTGGTGTGCTAGAATTCCCCCCCCCCCCCCCCCCCCTCCCAAGAGTTCTTTTTGTGCCAGCAAATTTATTGACATGCGCTGTTATTTTTAAACACAGTTAAAAATCATTGGTCTAGGCCAGGTTTAAACCTGCGACCTTGGGAATAGGGCAGCAAGAAACCAAATGGGAATGCATTATCAATGACCACATTAATAGTAAAGTAACAGGTCAATTTTGAGCTTTGGGAAGTTATTTGTTTATAACCATGATGTTTTTTCACCTACTTCCAATTTATACAGCATAACGCAAGTTAGCCAATTTCAAAATTTGACAGAGTAAACATTTTCTGAATGCCTGCACACGAATGCACACTGAATAACTTAGAAGAATGGTTTACCTGCAATGGAATGAACTTAATGCAAAGCTAACATTCTTCAATTTAAAACTTCTGTATATGCAAATTCTGTACAAGAAATACTGGGAGTACACATAGATTAAAATTTAAAATGGAATCTCCATATTCAACCCTTAACTAAGAATCTCAACTCAGCATGTTTTAACATGATGTGTCTAACACATATAATGAATACAGAAACAAAGAATCTTATTTGTTACACTCACATGACTTTCTTTACTCTTGCACTAATTATTCCTCTCTTTTTCATATCAGTCGAGATAAATACTTGCAGAAATTATTGCTAGTATTCTAGTATTAACAGTAAATTTAGTAATCACTCCACAAGTACCAAAAAGTAGACCAATCACTTCCCAATTTGAAATTTTGTATTTGTCTCTTAAATAAGGAATGCAAGGCTCACAATGTAGTTTTTTTCCCTTATCAATCCCCTTAATTTGGTCTACATTTTTTCAAATCGGATTGCAGGGTCAGGAATTAGTTCCCTATTTTCTTGTCTGTCAATGACAATTATGTCTATTCTTTTATAAAAATAAGGTCAGAAAATGTGTTGTTAATGAAAATATCACCATTTCAAAAGCATCACAATGTGTATGTTTCAATAAATCATAATTATTCCTGGATATAAAAATCTTACTAATATTTCCACAAACTAGTACGTATCTTCTAAACTTAAGTGAACATGAAATATGCATGTATGTCACCAAGTATAATTACCCATTCCTTATAGTAGTAACGTGAAAATCAAATGCCTTGTCACAGCCATCAGTAGGCTTTGAGCGATAGTCAAATCTTAAAGCTGGTCGTTATATGAAGGCTTTGAAAATCTGTTCTCTTTGCACAGCAAACAGATAAGAAAAGTGAATTATGACCTTCCATTTGAGAAAAGTATAAGTACTTTGCAAAGCTTACACAAATAATGAGGAATATCTCCAAAATGGTTCACTCCATAAAAAAATTTATTTGAACATAAATAGTGTGCTACATTTTTTGTATAAAATTTGGTCTATCTCTTATGATTTAACAGTTAGTCATCAAGAGTAAACAGGACTACCTGGTAATTATTATTTATTTATGCCAACAAACTTACTGTTGGTGTTTTTAAACACACAAGCCGTGTGTGGGCAAAGTTTAAGAGGTAGAACTGGAACTTAAAAATTCAATGCCACAACTGGGATTTGAACCTTCCGCTGAAGGTCTGTGGTTCAAATCCCAGTTGTGGCATTGAATTTTTAAGTTCCAGTTCTACCTCTTAGGACTACCTGGGCTACAGTCAAAAATTCAAAACACACATTTCATTTACCATAAAAATATCTTAAACATATGGCATTTTAATCCAAATTGTTAGAGCCATTTTCAAAAAATGTTCCATGTAAGGAGTAGTTTAGGGTGGAGAAATTTTCTTTAAAATCTTTGTGTCGCATCCTTGAAAGATATTAAACTTAAATACCAACTTTGCTTTTTTAACTGACTCTGTTTTTTGAGTTAAATGCTATATGCACACGCACGCACCCACCCACACTTTAAACCAAAAAGGTGAGCTGATTAATAACACTACACAACACTTATAATTTACCAGAACATGTTTCAGAGGCTGACTTTCCTCCATTTTCAACCAGACATCGACTGGTTCTCCCTGGTGTGGATGGTGATGTTTCCTCTGAGGTCTCCTCTGGTGGCGAGTGATACCCCTCTGGGAGATGTCGAAATCTATCTACATCTTCAGCAAGTTCCTTGAACCACCACCAGAGGAGACCTCAGAGGAAACATTGCCATCCACACCAGGGAGAAAGTCAATGTCCGGTTGATAATGGAGAAAAGTCAGCCTCTGAAACATGTTACGGTAAAATATAAGTGAATGATGTGTAGTGTTATTAATCAACTCACCTTTTTGGTTTAAATTGATTATTACAACACTGTTTTCAAACTTCCAAGAAAGAAGATACACACGCACTTTTTTCTAAAAATGCTTTTTTTTTTAACTCAGCAGCCCTCAAAACATACATTTCCAGTAAGATTTTGACATCAAATGTTTGAGTGGAATGCAATACTTCCTCTATTTACTATACATAGTAGAGAAAGTAAAAAAGCAGTCTATTACAGTAATTTTCACTTGATCTTGACCTATTACATAATCTTATAGGGAAGTAATGGGATGGAAAACTGTTTTTAAAACTCAGAAAAAAGTAATACACATTATGCTACAAGCTAAACATAAAGACTCATACACACTGTTATATCGAAAACTACACATTTTAACAATGCCCTCTGTATATCTCTTAAGGGTTGGTAATTTCACGGAAAAGCAAATTAGACATCACTACAATACCAAGAGAGAGCATAGCATCAAATTTTTTGTGCATAAACTAACGCTATATGAAAGAAAAAGAACCCATTTATGAGCATAGAAGTATGTAACAAACTCTCACAAGGAATTACAGACATAAAAACCCTTAGTTTGCTTAAAAAAGTTAAAAGAAATATTATTACATATTTACTCAGTTAAAGACTTTATGGACAACACAAGATCATAAGCATTAAGTTAGAAAACATTGGCATTAACTTAAGTGGAATCACTGTTTTTCCAACATATTGCACAATTAATGCCATATATATAAATTTGTAAAGAGGTACATAATTAGAATCAAGCTAATTTCTCTTGTACCTACATATTTTAAATACCCATTCACATTTTCAATATAGTGTACAGACACCATGTATAAAATGCTAAACATGTATACATCTAATAACTTCTGACAAGTTTACAAGCTTTGGCTCATGCTTGTAAGTGTTTTGTGACAATAAAGATTCTATTCTATTCTAATGGATTCCTCTAGTTGTACCAAGCTTTGTTCCTTTATTAATAGTGCACATTAAAGTTGTTCCTTGTTCTTTGTTCATTACTACTGGGTTTTGCAGTTCTTTGTAGTTTTTGCTACTATTCTGTTACGTGTTGCATATAAACCAACAGAAGATGCTTTTGCCAGAAGAAATAACACACATTGGTTTTGAGGGAGTCAGATCTGTGGTTGGGACACCCACTTAATAGAAGTTGTTCCAGTTTCATTTTCCCATCTTGCCACTAGAGAGAGCACTAGCAGTTGTTTCATGTCAGGGTTGCTTTAAATAATTTCTAGTGAAGAGTCTAAGATGCACAATATCGCTTAACATGTCATGGCCAGGAACAACAAGAAAGTTAAAAGTTGACTAAAAATGTAAAAGTGTTCCGGGACATGGGAAAAGATTCCCACTGATTATGAATGCCTGCATTATAATACATGTATTTTAACTTTATCAGTCTTGTTCTGGTTACTATTTTCAGCTACTGTAAACCAGCCTTAATTAAAAACTCACCTCATCTGAACATGATTTAATTCTAACCTGAGATCATAGACAACAGTGCCAAGCATAAGAGAAATTGTAATTATATCACATCAAATGCTAACTTTTTATGTCATTTGATTCTCATTTGTCTCATTTATGGTAGTATAAATATCGTAAAAGTAATATTTAACATTACAGAAGGGAGGAGAACAGGTACATCAAATGCTAAAAAAGGGGAGAAATATGTTAACTACAAAAATGTCTCACAAATCTATCAGATAAGCCTAAAGAAAGAAATGCTTGTTAGTCATAACCATTTGAGCTGCACTGAACAAATTTGTATTAATAAATCAAGAAGTTTAAAAACTCAACTAAAATTGTAAGTAATCTTCTTCCACACAATAGCTATGTGTACAACAGGATTGGAAAGGGTAGAGTGAGACTGAAAAATTCAATGCCATGACCGGGATTTGAACTATATGATAAGATTAATTACACTGAGTGACCTCATAATTGATTAAACTACAAACTCGGGACTTAAGTAGTAACAACAGTGTAGGTCACCATTAAGGTATGTTATCTCATAAAAATTGAGATCTCCTTGTATGTTTTACCGGGAAAAATGCAAGTGAGTTGGAGAATTTAGTGTCATGTTGGCCATGATAGCTTAGTGGTAGAGCAGCTGGACAGCAACCGGTAGATCCAAAGTTCAAATCATGGCCATGGCATTGAATTTTTCAGTCACACTCTACCCTTTCTCAACTAAATTGGTTCGTTTTAGTCACAAAGAAGAATGAAATGGAAAAAAGTAATTTAAAGAAAATTCATTAACAAAACCAGGCCTGATTAAGATGCTACAAGTGACCAAGGAAAGACTTGTTGGCTAAGAATGACAACAAGAACACAAATATACTTATACTCAATACTTAAAATGTTTCAATACCCAAAGTATCAGCCTCATTTACGTTAACAGAACAATACTAAATGGAAACGTTACCTGTATGAGGCTGTAATATTTCTCATTTTAGCATCTAAGTTTCTTCTGGATCAGTAATATCACAATAAAGAAACTTACCAACACAGTTGTCACATAAACTACAATGAGATGCTCGCGGAGGTCTGAATATCTTACACGTGAAGCAGTATTTCAATTTCACAGGTTGGCCACGAACTAGTATCTCTTTCGTCCTTGGAGGAGGACGATATGTTGGAGAATTTGCACTGTTTGGTACTTCTGAAAAATAGAAAAAAGCCTTTCTGTAAAGATTACACTTGGATTTGCATTATACATCTATTAACACACTTCCAAGGTTACAGCTTGTATTGGGTTACTCTGCAGTAATTTATCCATGAAGGTGATATTTTTATATAAAAATCTGGTCATCATACTCGCACAATATTCTGTACCCAATAAAACTTCACACATTCTTTATATATATTAATATTCACATAAAGTCAATTGTATTCACATTATGTTATAAATTTTTGACTAAACATAATCTCAAACTAAGCAATAGTTGTTTATGGACTTGACTGCATACGTGATATAAAAATCTGATGTGTTGCACTCACATAACTTTCTCTACTCCTGTACTATGCACTCTTATTCCTCTATCTTCATGTTAGTCGAGATAAACATTTGCAGAAATTATCTTACTGCTAATTTTCTTATAGATGCAAAGGGAATATGGAAATACAGTAGGCTTTGAGCAAGTCAAATCTTTTAAAGCTTTGAAATCTCGTTCACTCTGCATGAACAAACAGATAAAATGTGAATAATAACCTTCCATTTGAGAAAAGTTTAAGTACTGCAAAACTCACACAAATAACAAGGAATATCTCCAAAATGGTTCACTAAACAAAAAAATCTGATGTGTTGCACTCACATGACTTTCTCTACTCTTGTACTAACCATTCTTACAAACTCTTATTTCTATAACTTCTTCGTGTTAGTTAAGATAAACATTTGTACAACTTATCTTATTGCTTATTTCCTTATAGGTGCAAGGGAATGTTAGAATACAGTAGCCTTCTGCGATAGTCAAATGCTTTAAAGCTTTGAGATTCTGTTGTCTTTGAAAACTTAACATATAAAAAAATGAACGATGATCCATTTCACGAAAGTTCTAAGTTATCCGAAACTCACACACATAACAAGGAATATCTCTGAAATGGTTCACCCTACAAGAAAATTTATTGAGACATAAATTGTGTTAATTATTATTTATTTGTGCCAACAAACTTACTGTTGGTGTTTTTAAACACACAAGCCGTGTGTGGGCAAAGTTTGAGAGGTAGAACTGGAACTTAAAAATTCAATGTCACAACTGGGATTTGAACCACAGACCTTCCACTTACCGGGCTGCTGCTCTACCACTGCACTATTGTGACAAACTGCCAGAATGGCATTAAATTCTCAAACCAGTTCATATTTCTCCTTGTAAACCACAAAGGCAGCAGACGACAATGAGTGCAAAGAACACTAACGGGCAGAACACAGTGCAGTCCATTTGGAGTTTTTTTGCTCTCCCCATATAAAAGATGTTGCACGTAATGTTCTGTTCGCTGATGACACTTGTGTACTGGTAACTAGTAACAACTTAAATATGTAATGAAATTGAATTATGTCTAACTATAGGTCTTACTGGTTTAATGCTAACGAATTAACTGCAAACTCAGACAAAATAAAAGTTTTTAAAATTATAACTCATCCAACATCACACACTCTGACTGAAATTGGGATAAATTACATGTTATTGGAACAAACTGACATAAAATTTCTGGGCCTTCAAGTAGACAAGTATTGGAACTGGAAAGCTCACATTAAGTGTATCTTATCCAAACTTAGCCCTGTCTATTATGCTATCCAAGCACTGGCAAATGTGAGTTCTATAGACACACTTAAATTAGTACACTATGCATATTTTAACTTTATCATGGAAAATGGAATTTTATTTTGGGGCAATTCAGTAGAGTAAACAAATATTCCTCATACAAAAGAAGGTTAGAAGAATTATTTCCAACACCCATAGCAGACACTCTTGCAAAGATCTTTTTAGAAGTCTGAAGATATTAACCTTACCCTGCATGTATAATTCTTGATCCTAAAATTTTTTGTATGTAATCAAGCCACACTTATAACAAACAATGAAATTCATGAGATAAACATTAGACAAAAGAATAAAATGCATGATCCAAGTGTTAAACTTTCTTGTTTTCTGAAAGGTGTGTATTATGAAACTATAAACATATGTAATGCTTGAGAGGTAGAACTGGAACTTAAAAATTCAATGCCACAACTGGGATTTGAACCACAGACCTTCCGCTTACCGGGCGGACGCTCTAACCACTGAGCTATTGTGACAAACTGCCAGAATGGCATTAAATTCTCAAACCAGTTCTACCTCTCAAACTTTGCCCACACACGGCTTGTGTGTTTAAAAACACCAACAGTAAGTTTGTTGGCATAAATAAATAATAATTATATGTAATGCTTTTCCTAATAATCTTAAGCGAAAAGTTGGTAATCTCAATGGTTTTAAAATTGCTGCCAAAGTGCATCTATGCTCAAAATCAGTTTATTCTGTACAAGATTATCTGGACGATGGATTATCCTGATAATGCTTATTTAGCATTACCAGTGTAGTGAAGAACTGACAATAGATGCTATCGCATTGCTAATCAAATAAAATGATGAGCTGTGGCAGTGAAAGTTTAAAACAAAGCTCAACTTATATTTGTATATGCATATTATGCTAGTCTTATAACTGTAGGGAAGTTTTGATTTTATTTCTAAATTATCCCTGCTTTGTTTTGTTTCCTCTTATTGCCTGCATATGATGTATTTTTAAGTTCAATATTCAAATCTAACATTTATGTGCATATGCACCAAATTGTACATTTCCTTGACATGTTCAGTGTTCATGAACCTTTATGGCCACTAGTGAATTCATTGAATGCAATCCAATCTAATCTAATCCTCATAAAGAGGAACATGGTGGTAGATACTTTTGAGTCTCATCTTCACATCAAGTATTTGGCGTCCTGCCCCTGAACTATCTCAAAGGTTTTCTATTTTAAATTACCTAACATTTCAGGACCTCAAATGTACAAGTCAGGAGAAGGAAACCATCCACAATGAAGATTAAAAAGAAAATTACCTCAAGACATCCTAATATCAGACAGCAAAATTGAACAAATGTAATAATTATGTATTATTGAATTAAATAAAATAATTATATCTTGTTAACCCTAGACAGGTAATTGAATTGAATAAATTGAATATGCATGAAAGGTATATGCTTGTAATTTTTACTACTTTATTGAACATTAATAATACAAAGGTAACTCTTTTTCATGTGGAAACTTCATATAAGAATCATAGTGTATTTCACTTAAGTATGATCGGTAATTGCAATTGACACACAATGTTCCTTGCAGAATGCCCCTCTGCAATGGCTACAATAGATGGTTGTCATTCTCCTCTGTTTTGCATATATAACAAACAGTCCATTTTCCTGGTGGTAGTAATAGTGGCAATGGTTGTGGGTGATGGTGGATGGCGGATGGTGGATGGCAGGTGGCGGCAGTGGCAGTGACGGTAGCACTGGCAGTGGCAGTGGTGATGGTGGTAGTGATGGTGGTGGTTGAACTAGGCCTGTGGCTATTTTAAATGCTTAATCATTGTGCTTCATAGAATAATTTAGTATAATGATTTATTATACAGCAAAACAGAAGACTGATTATTCATAAAAATGAAATAATTTTATCTTGAATCCAAACCACTAATTACATCAAGTAAATTAAAAGGTTCCTAAAACAAAAAACTGTTTATACAGCAGTAAACAGTTATCTAAGATACTAATTATAACGACAAAAACAACATGAAACAGTGGAATAAAGATACCTTGAGTTCTAGTGGAGTAAGCTACACTACAGGTAAATGTTTGTCATATTTACAACATGATGTCCATGTAAATATAAATTCTTCACATGCCATGAGCATACTGAGTCATAGCAATAACCTCACTAGGAAGGTATTCAGAGCATCATTGAATGAAAATAAAATGTAGGGTCATTTTTACCAGCCTTACCCATCTAGAATTTTATTTATTCATTCAGTTCAATACAGTGGAATACACAATTGAACCATATCATGAGTCAATACATAAGGTGATATAAAAAGGTACCCTATAAGGGCCCATGTCATGAGAAACATAAATAGAAAGGAATTTAATAATTACATAGTATATACAATATAATTAGATAAGTTAAAAGTACAATTAGTATAATCAAAACATCATAGAAAATATCTATAAGTTTAGGTATTCTTCAATACTGTAAAAAGCTTTGGTTATTAAATAATTTTTTATCCTATTTTTAAAGGTACCGTCAACTGGGGTAAATTCAGACATACGAGGTAAATTTGGACAAAATACCTTTTTTCATTCTACAGTTTGTCATTCTGGAACAAGTGAAGTACAGTTTCTGCGCTAGTGCCATCTGTATGATGGACACATTCCCGCGCTTAGTTTGGCATGTTAATCGTGTATTTAGTAAGAATAGTGCGTTCGACAGTGGGCATTGTTGTCGGCTTCATTTTAGCTTTTACTGTTGTCGGTATAACTTCTTGGTACACACGTCTAGTTTAACAATCCAGTCGCTGTTAATTATTGACTTCAGTTCGCCTGGTTATGTATAAACGTCACTAAGATTTATTGGTTGAGTTTACGTGTATAGTTTGAATTTCCTGCATATTTATTTGCAAATCTGTTCAACCTTGGGGTAAATTCGGACAATGCCACGTGTGTACAAAAGAAGATTGGGAAGCCAAATGTACTGCAACTATGAAGAAAAGAAACTTGATGAAGCAGTAAAAGCAATTAAATCAGCGAAAAGTCGTATCGAAAAGCACAGGAGTATGTTCCTCCAGGAAAATCTATTGTGGGTGATGATCTTGCTGGAAAGGAAATTAGTGAGGAAAACCAGCAAGATTGTCACTAGAATTTGGAAGATCAGAATACTCCCATGCCAGCAGAGGATTCCACACCAGCATCAGCACCTACTCTTGACATCGAAACTTTCATTGTCGTGAGGTACAACTACGTGTCTGGAAACAGAACACTTCCTAGAGAGCATGTTGGCGTGGTAACTGAAATAGGAGCACGAGACGTGGTTGTGAAATTTTTGCGACCCCATGATGGAAGTAAGAGGATGTTCACATTCCCAGATGTAGAGGACGAAGACACAGTAACAAAAGACCAGATCAGTAAAATACTTCCAGCACCCAAGGAGAAAAGAGGCATTTTTGTTTTTGATAAGGACGCTCTATAAATGTTCCCGTTGTTTATTAATGTTTTGAACTTTGTGTTTATGTACCTTTGTATTAACTTTTGTAATCTAATCTCCAAATAAATCACACCTATATAATTTTATACATTATAAATGTCCTTTTCTATAATGTAATATATATTTTTTATTATTGTGTGTCCGAATTAACCCCGTAACTGGGGGAACTACGGACATATATTAAAAATTATAGACTGTCCGAAGTTACCCCAACTAGTGAGGTAAATTCGGACACTCATTATTATTTTTTAAAATATCAGGGTACATAATTAATTTAATATGTCAGCATATATTCAGTTCGTTGATTATTAACACATCTATACAAATTTAAACAAACCGCCTACGTCTGATCATTAGCAACTGACCGCAAAAAATACGTAAAAAGCGTCCGAAATTACCCCGTGTGACGGTATTATAATTTTCATATGATTTTAGATTTTCAGGCAAAGCATTATAAAACTTCGCTCCCATATAACTAGGGACCCTCTCTGATAAATGTAATCTGGTTCTGGGGAGATTTAGTAATTGATTATTCCTGGTATTATGTGTGTGAACATCTGAATAATAATAGTGAATAATATAGCTTCACATTTCAACTCCTAGTTTGCAAGCTTGTTCACTTTATTTTAATTTCAATTGTTTAAATTTATATGTTTATGTACATTATCTTTTTGGTTTCTTTTAACCTCTTTATTTTTTGCCAAAATATTATACATATGTTCATGGAGTAACATGACCCACTTCCAACATTATTTGCTACTTATTGTTATAAATGACCTGTATAGCTTTTTAACTGCATGGTCAAAATAAATATTAAAAAAAAAGTCTGTGTTTCAATATTTGTATGATTGAAGCTATAAATGCAACTCCTTCTGAGATATAATTCTTTGTTGGTTTCCTGGACACCCTGTATGTAATTATCACATGTGGCCAACATGATAGTGCTAATAAAGTTATGTCAATAGTGAATTGCACGCTGTGAGCACAAACATTAAATTGTCATTTCTGGTTACTCTGAACAGGACCTCTTCTCAGCCAGAGTTCCTTTAACTAATGCATTTAAATATAGGAAATTAAAATTGAACTGTACTGTGCAAAATGTGCAGGAAGAAGCACTGCATCACAAATATAAACTAATAATCCAAATAATGTTGCAGAGTATTCTATCCTGAAATTAGTCCCTTGTGAAAATAAAAATAAATACAGAATTTAAGAGGTAGAACTGGTACTTAAAAAATTCAATGCCACAACTGGGATTTGAACCACAGACCTTCCGCTTGCCGGGCGGACGCTCTACCACTGAGCTATTGTGACAAACTGCCAGAATGGCATTAAATTCTCAAGCCAGGTCTGTGGTTCAAATCCCAGTTGTGGCATTGAATTTTTTAAGTACCAGTTCTACCTCTTAAACTTTGCCCACACACGGCTTGTGTGTTTAAAAACACCAACAGTAAGTTTGTTGGCATAAATAAATAATAAATACAGAAGTTAATTACCTTTAACTTGGCCCCTATTTTTGCACTTAGGGGAATCACCTAAAGCTGTAAGGAAAGGAATGTTACTTATGTGATCTTTTCACAGTTTAAATCTCCCAGGACTGTCCTCCCTGACTGCAGTTTTTGTTTTGTTTTTGTTTTCAGTCTTTGTAACTCCAATGCTGGGGAGATACCCTAGAATACCCCTTAATAGCTCAAACATTTCCTTCCCAAATTTTCTTTCCCAATAATCATTTCATGTATTACCAGTATTCGCCACCTGCGCTACCTTATGTAGTAAGAATAGCATTAGATACTACTAAAAAGTCTAATGTGTTGTACTCACATGACTTTCTCTACTCATTGTACAAATTATTCTCTCAAATGCTTATTCTTCAATCTACTTCAGTTAACTGAGATAAACATTTGCAGAATTTCTTTTACTATATATTTCCTTGTAGGTACAGTGGGATTAGAGGAATACAGAATGCTTTAAGCAATAGTCAAATCTTTTAAAAGTGTATCACTAATGGCTTTAAAATTTTATTCTCTTTGCATGGCCAAGAGAGGAACAAAAATTACTTCCCACTTGAGAAAAGCAATATCTTGAAAATAGCTAACTTAACAAAGAAAATTATTTTAACATAATTAGTGTGCTTTAACAAGATCTATATTTTTTGAGTAGTAAGATTCCGTCTCTCCCTTACCCACTATCATTTACCTTTATATGCATATTTTTTAATTTTATTTATTTGTTCATGAATGCTAAGCTAAATATAGATGAATGTGACAGGTATTCAGGTCTGGCTCTTTACCAGTCATAATTTGCAGTATAATGACTATTACAATTACAACTAATTCTTTAATTCTAGTCTGTATTTTGTTGTTTGGCTATTTACTGCCTATTCCTTACTTTGTTTAAAAATTGTTCTGTTTCTTTACTATCTTTTGAAAACATTTTAAACCCCAGAAACATTCTATGTGCTTCAGTATACCAATGGTGAACTTCTGAAAATTTATTACACATCCTCTGGCACCATCCAAGATTGGAACATTCATAAGCCCAGTGACCAGATGCCCAGCGCACAATGGGATGACAGCCAATTTTTGGAACGATGGTTCCCTAAACATGTCCCCAGTTTTTAAAATAAGTGAAGTGTGCCTTCTGGTTGGTAATGCACTGTTTTTGTCTTTAACTTACAGCATTAGGAAGGTTATTACTAAAGCTTGGAGCAACAGGCACCAAAATACTTAAAATTGGCAGACCCTTATGTAGGTACTACCAGCAATGATAAGCATTAAATTAGGCATAATTATTTATTCCTTTACCACTTAAAGTACATTTGACAGAATAGAACCCCACAGAAATATCAAACAGCCATCTACATATTGTGACACTGCCACAAGTGTACAGAAATCTATAGTTAATCTACCATTTTATGCAGCTAAAAGATTAATCAACTCTGAATTCAAAAACATTATTGCAAAATATTACTATGAAAAATCAAAAAATAAAAGATGGGAACTACCAAACATTCAAACAGCAATTCCGAGTATCCTCGAAAAATGGCAGTTGCAACCTTCAGGTTGATTACAGGACATGATTGTCTGGCAAAACATTTAAACAGAATTGGGATATATTCTTCATCACTCTGTCCTCTATGTGATCTGCAAGAGGAAATGGATCGAGACCACCTTCAAATATGCCCAGTCACTTCTAGCGCACCATCCATCAGTGAAAAATATTGGAGAGCAAGAGGATTAATGACTTCATTGTCAGAAATCCAGCATTAGCTAACAACATATTGTGACATTGATACGATGAGCTTCTGTGTGGAAAGCATTCAATAAATTAGATGCTCCTTGGCATGACATCACGTTGCTAAGGAGGCAGAGAGTAACTTTGATAGTTTAAAAGGATAATTGAGATAGTTTGAAGAAAAAAAGAGTTTTGAGTGTGAATGTGTTGAATGTGGCCATAGTTGAATGTAAAAATAGAAAAAATAAATAACTGAAAAGTGAAATAGTTAAAATATATTAAACTAAATTCTACTATTCTCTTAATGAAGTGTGAACAGTATTTCTTTAAGTCTGAGCCCTCCAGTTACTATATATTTTTATGGAAAACCCTATTATCAGTTTTTAACTAGTTTCTTTCCTGAATACGTATTACATCCAGTACTGGTTTGTAATTATAACTGCTTCTGTTATGTAGCCCAAATGGGAAGTAGAAAACAACAAAGCCATTGTACTAATGAACAAATAGATGAGCTAATTAAATCATCATTATCACGAACAAGTTCATTTTACGCCATGCAGCCTGTAACAATAAACCTAGCAAAGATGGTCTTGATCTTTCCACCGCTGTTCAGGTCTTCCTTGGTCCCTGTGACCAGTTGGAACATACTGGAATGCCAATTTTGGGAGTCTAGTTCTTTCCATTCTCATCAAATGATTTTTAAATTCTCGTTGGAATTTTTCTATCTCCTCAGCCAAACTTGGTACTCCATGGTTTTCTCTGACGTCCTTATTCCTTTAGTGGTCCAACCTAGTAACTCCTAACAGTGATCACCCGAAATGCATTTGGACTACTCCAAGTTTATGTGAATTTGTGTTATTTAAAATCCAAATTTCACTTCTGTGTCTGAGAGCAACTTTTACAATAATAAGATAACACGCACAACTGTGCAAAAGGGGAGTTCTTTAGTTTTTTACATGTCCTTTAGTGATTTAACTCTTTTCTTGCACATGTTTATGTGATATCTGTCACAGCGGATTCCGCACTGGCGGCACATGCCTGAGAGCAGCTTTTGATGTGATATTATGTAGTCTTAGTTTTGTATAGGTCGTCATGTTTACCAAAATGTCTCCTTATTACCCCGTTCAATTTATTATATTTGTATCAATAATGAAAATGATTGATTTTTCCAGTTGTAAACCATAGTCTTTTGTAGCTATTTACTGCAAGCCCAAAGCCCTATAAATTTACTATAGTGCAAGATTTTAAACTAGATGAACCTGCAAAAGAGTTGCAGTTTTATGAATGGATTTAGAATAGTGAGCATGAAAGAGAAATTGATCCTAATTTTCTTTTCATATGAATCATGGTTGCACCTAAGTGGGAATGTCATTTTACAAAATGACTATTATTGGCATACTGCAAAGCCGCCTAATACAACACACAAGGAACCCCTGTATGATCAAAAAATAGGAGTATGGTGCACTATTAGCTGTGAGAGAATAACAGATGCTATTTTTTTTTTCAAGAAATGATTAACAGTGAGAGGTATGTGCAAAATACTTTGCAGCCTTTTTATGAGCAATTAACTGACAGAGAATGTGCTTTCGCAATCTATCAGCAGGACTATGTGACAGCACATGCATCCAACTTCTCATTACAGGAAATTCATGACATGTTTCAAGATAGTTGTAACTAACAAAATATGACCCTCCCCAGATTTAACCCTCCACAATTTTTATCTCCAGGAGGCATTAAAAGAGAAAGTGTACCAAATCAATCCATATACTTTGGATAAACTTAAAAATAACATTAATCAAGAAGCGCCAGTGGTATATCCACTTGCATAATACAGAAACTAGAAAACTTAGGCATTGTTAAAATATCACAAATTGCAAAGGTGCACCAGTGATGAGAGGATCACCTGGAAGTGTGCAGAAGAAGATTAAAGAGCACTGACTGTAGCACATTTTATTCATTATTATGCCCTCCAGGGCAACCTGACAATGCAACAAGGCACGTCATCCTCTACTAAACGAGATTCTTTTTTTTTTGACATTGAAGGTATACAATAATTTTTCCAACTGTCAGCAAAGAGAACAGATGTTTTAATAGCTATTGTGAAATAAAGGATGCCACATTCTGCACCTAAAGGTGGAACTTCCAGAGTTGAGTTGTGAACATAGTTCATGAAAATATAGTCTAACTGAAACCTTTGTTGATAGAACTACAATGTCGCAAGCATTTGGATTCATTATGCTTCTTAAAGATGACAACTTTTTTTTCTGGCTGGAATTCTTTCATTTGATGATGCTGCACATTGATAGGTTTTTCGTTACATTCAGAAAAGAAACATGACCCAACTGATGTTCACAAGATCACAAGACTCCTTTATAGCACCTGTCCACAAAAGGAAAGTACACGTCAATCTCCATTTGGAATAAATGAAGGGCCTATGGAGGAACCAGCCTCAAAAAGAAAATGTTCAGATAGGAATATATAACCATCTACTCACAATAAAATAAGTGCCATTGAAACTTGTGACATAATAATTAAAGAAAGAACAATTAGAAACTAAAAGCTTCACTTATCTTAGTAATATTGCAAGTTTTTTGGTGCTGACACTGTTTCGAGTTGACTCCAACTCATTCTCAAAGCTTTTAGTTTCTAATTTGTTCTTACTTTAGATTCTTGTTGCTTCACTGTTAATAGCTTCATTATTTCCTTATATAATAATTAATGTTGTAAAAGGTTTGTTTTCTCTAAACATCTTTCTGCTGCAATGTCTGTATGTCTGAAAATTTTCAGACATTTGGCAAATCTTTTCCGGATAATGGCTTTGAAAACTCAATCACAGGTACTGGAGCATAGAAAAAAACAGACTTAAAACAGAATTACCAGTACTTTATTCAGGGGAAGATATTTGAAAAGCATCAAGCTCCACTTTTCTTTTTTGATTCCTTGTTGATTCTAGTGTTTCCAAAAACTATGAGGCTTTTGAAGATTATAGTGACAATTCATATAACCACAGCAAAGAGAGAAAGAAGTTTCTAAACCCTTAAGAATGAAAATGTTTTTAGGCAACACCATGTACCAGGAAACACTTGGTGTATTGGCAATGTTGTCAATTTGTAGGCAGCTAATCAATGCTATTCCAGACTTCAACACCAAGGTCATTGTCTGCAGGAAAGAAAACCAAAGTGGCAAGGATGTAATCATCTTCAAAAATGTCATCAGTTCTCAATATACAAATGTTTATGAAAAATACTGGGCTGTAAGAAGACTAATGACTTCAACCATAGGGTATTAGAAAACAACAAAGTAGCAAGGTAAAATATTTTAGTTGCAATAATTATGGATATATTTTATGGCTCTCCTCAAATTTTTCCCACCACCTATCATTGATTTTAGATAGTACTTATTCAATATGTCAGGGGTCTCCGTCTAGGGGATATGTGAATAGCGACCACAAGGTACTCAAGCTGAGCAGAACATTACTTCCACTTACTGGTGTTTTGCTCCTCACTGTAACTTTTCTATCTGACCTTACCTTGGTCATCTCTTGTTCTCTTCCGACCCCGATGCTATTAGGGTTCCCGAGGGCTAGGGAGTCTTTATTTTTCCAACCTCTCCATTTCTCTATAAAATCTTAACCCCTAACATGCTGACCTGTCATGGCATGTAATACATCCTCTGATTGGTGATCAGAGGATATGGTCTGTCAATTTATTTTGATAACTCTCCCGGTCAGGCCGGTGAGACCTGTAAACCAACGACAGGTGTGGTCCTCCAGACATTCTGGGGGTTGTGAGAGAGCGATGTGACCGCCAAAACATAAAAATATGGTGCTCTCTAAAAAGCGGTTACTATTACTGCTATTGCTCTCTTCAATATCATCAGTGAAAAATATTGGAGAGCAAGAGGGTTAATGACTTCATTGTCAGAAATCCAGCATTAGCTAACAACATATTTTAGCCTTAAAATGGGTAATAAATGAGCAGTGGCACTAAGGTCATAGTAAGTTGCCGTGACACCACTGGGCCTTATAATTTCTAAATTAAAACAGGGAGGGAGAAAACTGAGGTTGCACCTTCTACACTAACAGTGCAAATAGTGCTTTGCAGAAGAAGCAGTGGATTTACATCTGTTTTACAGGTTAGCTGCAAGCCATATTAAATCTGTCATGCATAATTATCAGAGCTGGGTCTTTTATGTACTATCACTTGGCAAAATATGTACATAAATATGCAGTGAAAGGCAGTAAACTATGTAGAATGAGGAAAATATGCAATATCAAATATTTAATTTCAACTTATCATTTTCTTAAGTTACAACATTCAATTCATATTTATACAGGACAGTGAACAATTATGTATTCTTCAATGTTTTCTGGACTCATTAAAAGATGTTTGTCACTGAGAATCTTCTTATAGACAGAGAAAGATTTTTCTGTCCATGTCACATGTAACTGGGGCAAATTTTAGGAAAGGAATTTTTCCTGGAGAAATGTCCTGGGTAAATCAACATCATCTTCATTTAGAATCTGGTATACACTATGGAATACTGAATAGCCTGGATTTCTCAACATATTTTGCAATTTACTTAGTACAATTGCACCAATTTCTCTATGCACAGCACTTAGTTTTTCAATGCCATCCTCTATGACAGCAATAGAATCTTGCACAGACAGTCCTGGTGTTTCTTAATGTTTGATGCTTTCTGGAAACCAGCCGAAATTGCTCCTGATGTAGGAACTGAGGAGATCACTTTGGGGTCACTAATGGAGGCCTGGGACTCAAAATAGATGCAGCACTTTCAGGATCAACAGTATCTACAACAGTCTTCATATCATCTAGATGCTTACTATTGAAATTAACTGCTTCTATCCATGTTCCCCACCTCGTTAATACTGGTTTCAAAGGCAGTGGTATCTCTGGTAACTGCCGCTTGTAAGAGAGCATTCGTGGAGATTTTTTAATAAAAAAAGTTTTTAGTTGCTGAAATTATCCTATTTACTTGCAGAAACTTAGCCTTTATCTTTGGCAACACATTGCAGTCCATCAGCCAAGCAAGTAAAATGGAGCAGATTGGGATAAAACACTTCCAGAGCAATTGCAACTTTATATATGTTGCAGTATCTGGATACATCACTAATACCTTCTCGTCTTGCACACCAGTTAGCCACAGATCTTTTAATCTAACATTGACAAAACTCGCAATAGTTGAGTGATATGTAAAGCCCAGCTCTTTACAGTAGATCAAATATGGTTTTGAGGTGCTGTCGAGTTCCAGCTTTCCCACCACAATGTACTCTCTTATGTTGTCCATTATCTCGTCATAGCAAATTTGAATATAATTCTTGCGCAATGTTGATAGATGAAGAACATATTATATATACACGAATAGCAAAACGATAAAATATGTAATTTTATGTTTTAGAAGAAAATGAGTCAACCTATAGACACATAGTTTCACTTACACTCATTGTTGTCCGGATGCATTTCGAAGACCAGCGTCTTCATTCTCAATGGTTTCTCAACTGGCGGTTGAAGAGGAAACATTTGTTGTGGTAGTGACCGTGCTGCTATCTGGGTTGCTGAATATCAACTTCATTATGTTGTCTGCTTGTGGTATATCAACATTTATGGCTATGTGAACATTTTTCATAATATGTATTTTCTCCCAAATTATCAGTTCTGCTGTAGTTTTTGCATGTTTTAGTTATTTAATACCCTTTTCTATGGTGTGCTGAGTTGAACAGAAGTGATGGGCTACGGCGGATT
This sequence comes from Tenodera sinensis, assembly GCA_030765045.1. Lineage (NCBI taxonomy): Eukaryota > Metazoa > Arthropoda > Insecta > Mantodea > Mantidae > Tenodera > Tenodera sinensis. The sequence continues at coordinate 163,974,129 of CM060966.1, forward strand.
TCTCGATCTGTTTGAATGTCATGTTTCTAACATGCTTCTTCAGTTGTGTTTTAAGATTTCTTTTCGTTTGGCCAATGTTTATTTTTGGGCAATCCTCGCAATTTATCTGATAAACGCCAGATTTTGAGAGGTAGAACTGGAACTTAAAAATTCAATGCCACAACTGGGATTTGAACCACAGACCTTCCGCTTACCGGGCGGACGCTCTAACCACTGAGCTATTGTGACAAACTGCCAGAATGGCATTAAATTCTCAAGCCAGTTCGTAAGCCCGGTAAGCGGAAGGCCTGTGGTTCAAATCCCAGTTGTGGCATTGAATTTTTAAGTTCCAGTTCTACCTCTCAAACTTTGCCCACACACGGCTTGTGTGTTTAAAAACACCAACAGTAAGTTTGTTGGCATAAATAAATAATAATTGCCAGATTTTGAGTTTGTTGGTGTTGTGCCCTTTAACAGGTGGTTTAGCAGGTTCCTCAGGTTGAATCATAAAGTTTCACTGTCTATATCACTTTGTATACATTAAGTGGAATGATGTAATTTTATGTTATATCACTAAAAATGTGTAATATACCCGCAAATATGCAAATATATGTAAAATGAAATTCAGTTATATTAACCCTAACATAGTACTTTTGCCAGCACCTAAATAGCAAGGAAAAAATATGTGATTACACAGAAATTCCAGCTCTAAAAATTATTGTAATTATATCTGTGCTATTGTTGTGAAAGAAAGAATGACAATTAAATCGGCTTCTTACTGAGGAACAAAGGATGTCTCATTGTAAAATGTGCTTTTTTGTATCTAAGTAAGTCTGGAACTACAATCTCTTAACACAATCACAGAACAAAGGTAATTACAAATGGATAAATTCCTAGATTACTGATAAGGAAAGTAAAATTTACTTATGCACTTTGTTATACATGCTTTAGATTGTACATAAATTATATTACTACATTTACCACTATAATAAGTTATATGAGAAGCTTAAAATAGATGAACAGAATAGCAATGATAGAAAAGAAAGAGAGAGAAGGGAAGGAAAATGTTAGCTAATGCTGGATTTATGACAATGAAGTCATTAATCCTCTTGCTCTTCAATATTTTTCACTGATGGATGGGGCACTAGAAATAGCCGGGAATATTTTAAGGTGGTCTCGGTCCATTTCCTCTTGCAGATCACAGAGGACAGAGTGGTGAAGAATATATGAATGTATGAATATTTATACCCTTCACTAGTTATTTTGGCTAAGCCAAATGACCAGCGTCAATTTGTAAAAGAGTAAATATATGTTGCAATACCTGATTGTTGATGACAGGAGGATTAGGGATCAGAATTTTAGGTGCTAAAAACTTCTGAAATATTTCTTTTATATGTGTTGAAAATATAAAAAATATGTTCCAAAGCAAATAAAATGTAAACTAAGGCTTTCACAGCAGGTACCCTGAAGATGCCAAGTTCAGTACTTGGTGAAACGTCAGTATCTTCAATGCCTTCTAGACCACGGCCTACAAGCCCGGAGGAGATAAAACTAACTAATAGTCAAATAAAATATCTTTTTTATGAGATCAGCATGGTTATTCCTGGAAGGGATCACCAAGTAGGTAGAGTTACAGTATACAATCACATGCTTCCTCAAATTTTCTGTCCCGAAAGATTGATGATTGTCATGCAGAAGTGTCTTGAATTTTGAATGTTTGTTACTACTTAAATGTTGTGTTATTTGTGAACACTGGTCAGTCATTATAGTTTTACCACATGGCTGACAATACAGGATTTTATCTCGCAACTGAAAATACCCTTGAATTCCACAGCATATAGTTACACATGGTAAGTTGCACTACTTTTCGCTCTAGGCATGTTTAACCCACTGTGATATGTTACAACCCAACATCACAACGCAAATAGAAAATTATACAACTTTGCAGACTCACAAATGACTAACCAGCTATATAGTTGAACAGCCACCTAAACGCATCAGGGTACAGACTGGCAGGTTGTAAAGTGATAACAATGCTTAATCAAGTACATGGCAGTGGAGGAATTTCTCATTCTTATCCTGCGGGCTCATGTAGCTTGAGAAAGTAAGATGTTTATATTTTCTTTCAACTGAAGGGATCTTATAGCTAACATATCAGTTCTTACAATAATGAACAACATATTGTGACATCTGGCTTATGTAGCTGAGCATGAAAGAAGTTGGATGGTGACTTATAAAACATGACTGCTCTGTCGATCTCCGATCCCAGCCACCTAAAACAAGAGCTGCAGCAACTGAGGCACACATTCCGCCAAAACGGCTACTCCGTAGAGGATATTGAAGCCTCTATCTCCAAGGCCAAGAGAGGAAAACCACAAACTCAGCAAACACCAGACCAGCCGACCGCCACTGCCTGCATCCCATACACTGGCAATCTTTCCGGCAGAATCAGTAGAATTCTCGCTAAACACATCAGAACCATCCACAAGCCGCCTTTGAAGATCCAACACCTAGTGAGCCCGGTAAAGGACAAACTGCTCCTTAATGTACCAGGGGTATACCGTATCCCCTGTGAATGCGGGACGCCGTACATAGGGCAAACCGGCAGGACCATTTCCACCAGAGTCAAGGAGCACGAACGGTCCATACAATTAATGCAGCCTGAAAAGTCAGGGCTGGCGGAGCACTGCTTTGAAAAAGACCACAGAGCTAACTTCAAAGAAACGACCATTGTGGCAAAATGTAGCGGTTTATGGGAACTGAGGGTTAAGGAGTCTCTGGCCATCTCCTCCGAGAAGAGTACACAGAACCGGGACGCTGGATTGCAGTTTAGTCCATCTTGGAAACCAGCCTTAAAATTGGAAATCGACCGACTCAGAAAACACAGATTCCAACGGAGCGGTGAACCACCTCCACACTAGACTGGGTGTTTTCTACTCGGTACGTACTGGCTGACAGTACTGGTCCCTTCACTCTTGCTAGTCATTCATCCTGAAGATGGGAGAGATGTACACTCCCGAAACATCGATGTCTTTTCATCACTACACCTGGTTCGAAGCCCAAGAGCATCTTGAATATATTTGTGTGACTTATATAAAAAAAAATCAGAAAATATATGTTTTTATGTGCAATAAAACTTTCAATATTTGCTCCGATATGAATATCCAGAACATTAAACTCAGTTCCAAGTACGTATTAGGATGCAAACAAATATGTATTTATTTAAAATTCCAAGTCCTACTAATAACACAGGGCCCTGTCATCTCATTCATATACACACACTAACCTCAGCATTGTAGACAAACACGCTAAATTTTGGTAACACAGGATCCTGTCATCCCATTCATATATACAAACTAAACTTTGTAACCTAACACAGGCTAAATATCGATAACACAGGACCCTTGCTAAACCTCAAATTGCTTATCAATCCATAGTGGTGCTTTAGATAATTACTGTCCATAATTGGTACAGTACTTCATGACTAAACCTAAGTTAAAAGTTGAAGTACACTGTTGCTCAAAAGTTTCCGGACACCCAGTTAAAGTGATGCAATTCAGCATTTAACTTGAATAACAACATCTGTTTAGAGAACTAAGGCAAGCATATCTTATCATAAGTGCATAAACATGTGTCAGCATTGTAAACAGATATTGATATTCCATGCTATTGTTAAATATGCCACTCAAGTCGAGTCATTTGTGCATAGGTGCAGGGTGAAAATCATTTTACTGACACGTTAAGTTGCATATTCTCAGTTGTTGTGAACAATGTCCGTCTAAGAACAGCTCGTAACAGCACAGTGATTCTTCCCGTGTCTGTAAAAGGGTGCGTAAATGCATATTTCCAATTATTATATGCTTTATGGAATCATAGAGTTTAACTTTGAAAGTATTTTCAAAATTTAAGCAATTTCATAATATTTCACGAAATTAAGCAAAATAAGTTTAATTCCAGGATATGGGCCATAAGCAGACATTAAGTATTGAAAATCGGTCAGCAGTGAATAAATACCCTTTGAAATGAAGGTTATTCAATTCGACAAATATCAAAAAAGCTTAACGTTTCCATGGCAACAGTTGCTAATGCCAAACAGAGATTAAGGGTCAGAAAAAGAAGTGGGAGACCTGCACTTACAAATAAAAATGAGGATAACACTATAGTGCTAAAAAACAAGCAAAATAGAAAGCTGACATTGGATGAAATTCAAGCTGAATTTAATTTAATTCACGAGAATGAAATATCAGTTAGCACTGTCAAGAGAAGACTTAAAGCAGTCAATCTGTTAGGGAGAGTAGCTGTGAGGAAACCTCTCCTCAGGAAGGCCAACAAACAAAAAAACTCATCAGTGAGCTTTGCAACACAAAAATTGGACTACTGATGACTGGAAAATTGTGCTTTGGACTGATGAATCCAAATGTTAGATTTTTGGAAACAGATGATGGACCTGTATAAGATGATCAACTGAACTGACTGTGTAATCCCAACAGTGAAACATGGAGGTGTGTCCGTAATGGTATGGGGCGGTTTTACATTCAATGGTGTAGGTGCCCTACACAATATTAAAGGGATACTTGACAAAAATGGCTACCACAACATCTTGTGCAGATATGCAGTCTCATCAGGTAAATGTCTGATAGGTCACGGCTTCATATTTCAGCAGGATAATGACCCAAAATATACTTTAAAAATGTGCAGGAAATACCTGGAGAATCAGCAGAAGGCAGAACTGAAAATTATGGAGTGGCTGGCTCAGTCTTGATCTTAACCTCATTGAGTAACTTTGGGATGAACTGGCTCGCCAGGTGAAAAACCTTGCTCTACATCTCAAAATGCACTGTGGAATGTGCTACAAGCCGCTTGGAATGACATTCCAGAGTACAGTTCTCTCTTGTAGAGAGAATGACAAGAGTAGTGAAGGAAGTGATTTCAGTGAAAGGGGGTCTTTTTCGGTGAGAAAAAAGTTTAAAACACTTCCTCTAGGGATATCAAACTTTGAGCAATATTGTCAATATTTTGTGATCATATTGTTATAATCACATTAAATTTTGATGAAACAATAAACCATACCAAAAATGTTGCTTCTTTATGTTCATTTTCCTATTCTTTCTTTAAATAAAGTCTGTATTACACTTGCTACACTGAGTGTCCGGAAACTTTTGAGTGGCAGTGTACATTTCACTGCCTATATAATTGGTGCAATAAACATTGATAAGTTTTACAATTATCTGTATTCCTAGAGCCTGATAAATCTTTCACTGAATATTCCTACCTATTTGTTTTTCTGTGTATGCAGCTTCATCTGGGGTAGCTCTGGGAATAACCCCTGGATCACTGAAGCTGGTTCTTAGTAGTGCAGACATGACGAACACAAACAATAATCCTCCAATCACAGGAATTGCAGGTGTTATTCGATCCGCCAAAAACGGGCAGCTGGAATAAGCAGACAGTAAATTCTTAAATAGGTAAGCTAAAAATACCAGAGTGGATGCCAGCCCTGGAACAATAGGTTAAGTACATAATAAGCGAAACACTTTACTTACTCGAAAGCAAAGAAGAGTCCGCTGGTTCCTACAATCAAACCGAGAGTCACATAAAAGACTCCAGTTTGCGGGGCCATCATAATGCGCCCATCGCAACAAAAACGGTTTCTTCCAGGAAACAACTCCCACTTTCTTGTGACATGCGGCATTTTCGCAGTATCGTCAGTCTCCTGAATAACCCTTCCTGGCGGAGAATCCGTATTTACTGGGCGATAGAGATAGTCAGGGTCTCTGACCATTAGTTAGAACTACATTAATATTACATCGAAGTTCTTCCGTGACACTACAGATACATACATTAATTTGGCACAACTTTACTATTGTTCAGAATCTACCGTATATCATGTCATTTCATGTTTCATTTTAACAAAGCTCGCGAACCTAAATGCCATCTTCGCGATATACATGCCACAATCACTGAGAAGTAATACATTTTAGAATATTAACAAAGCTCTTAGCCTTCACGTAACATTTAACAGCGCTATCTACAAAGACCGAACGAAATAAAATGACATCAGATAAAAAGAACAGCGCTAAGCGCAGTAGGAGATGGTCGCGATTGATTAATCGAAACTAATCGAAGTTTCTGCTCGAAAACTCAAATTGTTCATTGGAAGTGCAACTAATATTATAGCCTAAAGGCTTAAATTTCTGCTTTTTTTGTTTTCACCTTTTAAAGATATTTCTAAATAAAAATTTGTACTCATAGAAGTTAACTTTGTGTAAACTGCAATCGACACCTTTATAACACAGAAAAGTCCAAAAAGCATTCGGGGGTGAAGGAATTAAATAAATAAATATATAATAATGAAAAATTAAATAGAGTAAAGAAAAGAAAAATCATTAGGAAAGCACAAGAGCTCTTTTGGATTGACGAAAAATATGAATAAAACAGCCTTTCGTGGCATCCCTAGTTCGCATTTTATGTTATTTCAGTTCGTCTTATCACAATGACCATTAAAATGTTATAAATTAAAATATGTTTTAAATTGTCCAAAATGACAACTTGTTTTCACAGGAGGCTGGTTCGGCAATTAATGTCATACTGAAGTAATAGTTCAATAAATTTCATTATTGAAAAAGGAAACAAAGGGACTATACATTGTTAAATACTTTGGCATTGTCGCTTAGTGATTTAGCACGATTTACTTGAGAATATATCTCTCGCTCCACTTTCCATTCAAATACAAGTACCTATATACCTACGTAGGGCTAATTTTATGTTAGCTATACAAAAGCACGATGTCAAAGTAGCCATCCTATTTAAATATACGATAAAATTAGTACCATTCTTAATTATTATTTGAAATCATGACATTTATAACCAATTATGTAGCATAAATAGGAGTAACTCTGAGAAGGGGTGAACTTTAAAAGACAACCCGTATTATTCAGCTATCAGGATATACGAAAGCTGAAACATACGAATTGTACTGAAGTTGTCCTGATTTGCGGTACCACAAACCATTACTGGCCAGTAAATATCTTACGTGCATCCTCTTACCCACCAAATTTATGAGAAATATTTATTAATGCGTAAACATACCGTTGCCAAATTCTCAAATTGAAAGTAGAGACTGGCTTAACGTTACGGTAGACCAGTGATACTCAACCTTTTTTAGTTCACGGCACTCTACCCGATGGAAGTTCCCGCGGCACACTAAGGTACGATTGTATTCCCCGAAGTACTATAACTTTATAAAATGTCATAATATATTCTACATTGACGTTCATTATGTAGTTTCCTCATATAAATATAAACTATATGTTGATATGCGCAGCAGGGTTTATTTTTTATGTATTGTAGTAGAAAACGTAAAACAATTAAATCAGGTCTTTTAGCGCTAAATATTTTGTTCTCCACATATGAAAAGCATTAATCTGGAGTATCCTGTATTGTTATTGGGGTGTTTTTGATTTTAGTTAAGGTTGAGACCTGAGCAGGGAGCGAAGTCCCAGGGGGGATAGGTAGAATTCCCCCCCCCCCCTCCCCCAATCCCCGACACCATAAATGCTTTTATACCCAGAATCCCCCCCACTAAGATATCTCAGGCGTGCGGTTTGTATAGCGAGACAAACAGCTTCCTCCCACCAACTTTAACGATTTCGCACCCTGGACCTGAAGATCACAATGAATAGTGAAGAACCACGTAGGTACAACTTTGTATACGCTGATAAACAGTGTTGCCAACCAGCACATGTTGACG